>APFE031368617.1:249527-283524 GCA_000404065.3 Pinus taeda
CCAATTAGTTATACCTCTTAAAATTTGAGTAAACCTGTAGGGAGATAATTTGAAAATATGAGTTGAAAAAGTAGGTTTTTATTTTATTTTTTAATCTTTTTAATTTTTTATGCTAAAAATGATGAATCATTTCCCATGGTTGGCATCATCATATTAAATATTATTAGTTCCTATAAATTTGATTTTGGTTATACATTTTTGTTTTGAGGCCCATTTTTTACCTTAAAAAATTCCTCTAATGTATGTGAAGGTCCACAATAAGGCATTGCAAATCCCAAGAAGAGCCATTGTGATAGTTGTTTCTCAACTAAAGGATCACATTTCAAAAGCTTGATACACAAATTTGATGGACAATCATTAAACAATTATAAAACTTATAACACTATTATCAACTAGAAGCTATATTGAAGATGATTGTACAACAAACAAAATACTAAGTATGAGGGAATTGTTGGAGAGCAGAATGCCATAATTAAAGACACTTCCAATGGCCTTGTCTCTTGGGATTAGGAGAGAAACAGTGACGAAGAGGAGGATGGAGAATTTATAGTAAATAGAGAGTCAAATTTTACACTTATTGCTAATCCTAAGGATTACGAGAGCACCATTGATGAAGGGGAGGATGGAGAATTTCTAGTAAATAGAGTGGCACATTTTCCACTTAGTCCTAATCCTAAGTATTCTGAAAGCACCACTGGCGAAGGGGAGGATGAAGAATTTTCTACAAATTATAATTTTACTATGGATATAGAGTTAAATCTTCCACTTATTCCTAACCTAAGGATTATGACAACACCACTGATGAAGGGGAGGATGAAGAATTTCTTCCAAATGATAATTTTAGAGGCACAAATGTGAATAATGCAAATGTGAATTTTTTCTAATTTAGGATTTCAAAGGCACTCATGGAAATGATGAATTTCCTCTAAGCAAGGATTTCAAAACTATATATGAGGATGGTGAAGAATTTCCTCCAAGTAACGATTTGAAAGGTCGAAACAATGAGGATGAGATTGCTCCAAGTGAGGATTTCAAAAGCACAGATGAAGATAGTGAAGAATATCCTTTGAGTTAGTATTTCAAAAGCACAAATGATGGTAGTGAATAATTTCATGCAGGTGAGGATGGTAATGAATATTTTGTAAGAAATGATGGTGATGAGTTGCCTAACTATGTTTAGAATGATCATAGTGAGGAAAATTTTCCTCCTAATGATGATAAAAATGCTTATATAGAGGATGATGAAATGATGGAGACATTGCCAGCAAATATTGTATCTAGGAGTAGGAGTAGGCATTTTCATATCAATCCAAGATATTCCAGTTATAAAAGGGGTAGGGAATAATATCTCACGAAAATAATTTCTATTAGTGATTTAATTTCAAGTGAATGTTGTCAAAAAAATTGCTTGAAACATATGGATTTCAAGTTTGAATTAGAGAAAAGGAAGAGATATTTGTGAATGAATAAAAGCATGCAAAATTCATATTTAGTGGGGTGCATGCAATCTACGTTGGCAAGATATGATTGTCATATTGGGTCTTTATTGATCTATAGAAAGGATTTCAAAATGTTTCATTCAATTGGTAATTTTCATCTATCAAGAATACAAGAAAATTTGGAAAACTATCCCACATTTTATTCAGAACTACGTCGTAGACAATAGTTTGGGCGATTAGAAAATACTACATTGTCATGGATGCAAGAATTATTTTCAAAGCATAGAGAGTGTATTCCAAATAAAGACACAATACATATTTCATAAAATTTCTCAAGGCGAGAAATCTACAACTCATACAAAGAATATGCAGAAGGTGTTGAAGGTGATGGTAATTTTATTACATATCAATATTTTCTGAAGATATGGAGGAATGAATTCAATAATGCTTGTATTTCTAAGAATACAAGGATGGGGGTTTGCAATACATGTGCTTCTCTTAAATCAAAATGGGATAAATTTAAAGGGGTAGAAAGAGGTATTTATTCATAAAACTATTTTTAAAAATTGTATAGTTATCAACTAATTAATATGTTTATTTTATGTTATGTGCAAATTCCATTGTCAAAGCACCTCAAGAGCATCACAATCAGCAAACAAGTGAGAGGAAAAAATTGTATAAGCATCAAAATATGGGTTATCGTATTCCAAATAAATATTTTGGTTTGCTAATTGATGGTATGGGCCAAAAGAAAACACGTCTACCACATTTTTTCCACACACCAAAAAATTTACAGCAGGAAAATTTATCCAGTTTCACTTGGTCAGTTGTATGGCATTTAATGGGAAAATGTCACCAAGGGCTTAGTTCACAACTCCAAATATTCATAATGATGCAAATTTTACCATAAACATAATTCATGATGTGATTTCTCATTGGTCTAGGAATCTTCTTGAAGTTTTGTACCTGCAATTACACAACACTTGTTGTGAAAACAAAATTCAAATTGCTTTTGGATATCTAAACATGCATGTTGAATTGGAAAATTTTCAAAAGGAAAAGATTGGTTTCCTTCTTGTTGGGCACACTCATGACTATATTCATCAGATGTTCAGTTGTTTTTTAGTAACATTAAGGAGGAAGGATGTTGGGAGCCTACCATAGTTAATTGAATGATTAAGAAATCATACATTCTAGAGCCTATTTTTCATATGGTGGAAGAAAATATTGAAATGCGAAGGTTTATTATGGGGTCACATGGTGATGAGAAATGCATTGAACAACTTAATAACATTATCTTCCCACATCAATTTCGTATAAAAAAAATGATGGAAAATAGTTATATGGGGTAAGAAGTATTCATCTACCCTAGGATGGGGGTTGTCATCAAGTTTGGTATTTTTGAATTTCATTCTAGATCATCCATAATGGACAAAGGCATAAGAGAGATATAAATTATTTTGAATGCTTGGAAGAAATTAAAAAATCTATTAGATATACATATGAGTACTTTGATGTTGTTGATTTTATTTTGTGGGAGTATTTTTCAATAATGAAAGTGACATAATTTCAAGATCAAGAAACGAAGATATGCTTTTGAAGACTCCATTTATTTGGCCACAAAATGTGCCAAATTTACATGAGGAAATAAACCCTATTGAACAACAAAATCTCAAGGTATTGTTAATTATTCACAGGTAGATAAAAGAGGAATGTATATTGGCTCTAGAAGATCATGCACATAACGTGAAGCCATGCAATACCTTTACATGGGTTCTGTACAGGATGTTAAAGAGGGTTTCATGAGCAGAATGTTAATAGATGAAGATCCACATGGCTATCCATTCTGGGTTTCCAAGGTTATAAATTTCATAAAATAAAATTAAGATGTTATATTTTTTGAAGTAAATTCATATGCCATAAAGACACACCCATTAAATGGTGTGGACAAGCCAGAGATGGTAGTTGATAAAAAATTGGTAGAAAAAGAAAAGGAAAGGGTACAAATATAAATTGACACTCCATATACCTCTTACAATTGGAGGATGTTGACATACTTGTTTATGACTTATATTTAACAAAGGGAGGAACTCTTTGCTTTAGGACCATATAGATTATGAAGAGGTTACTTCCAGAAGAAACAACATTAAGATGGGAGTCTACTGAACCCAGGCATAGATCTACAATACTTTGAAATCCAAAATGGTGGGAATGCATGTTTACTAAAATGAGGCACTAGTTGATGAAAGAGAAGAATATGGGTCATCTTCATCTGCATCTAGTCATTCATCTGAAGATGTGGTAAAGTCTAATGGTGTGGTAGAAAATATGAATCATTTTGAATCATTTTCTAAGACATTTTATGTAAATGATGTTTGCGTTGGTAACTTGAAATAAAAATTTTAAATTCCATATGATCTTACATAAAGCTATGAGTCATTTCTATGTTTTTTGGATTATATGTTTTAATTATGAAGAATTCATTTATTTAGAATATCAACAATGCAATAATAAGTTAGAGAAATAATTTATGTTTTGAATTCAATATACAAGTATTGATATTTTGATTAAAAGTAAAAAAATATTAGAAATTCATGTTGAATTTTTAAATTATACAGTGATATTTCCATGATATATTTATTGTTATCATTTTATATACCATAGTTAAAAAAAATGTTGCAATTTTAATGTCTCATTAAAAGGGGATACCTCATTTTGATGGTTGATTTTTAGGTTTTTGTTGCAATGGGATAAGTTGTCTTAGGCTAAGATTTGAAAATACCTATACTTTTAGCCTTTAAAATAAAAATCACCCTTGGAATAATGACTCTTTCATTCAGGTGTTCATTTTTAAAGTTTTTTTGTGATATAATTTGTTCATAATGTCATGTTTGAAATATGTTGAAAACTTAAGGTTTTTAATTTGATGGTTGAAAATTTGTCAAAATTTTAAGGTTTTTCTGAGTTATGATATTTTATATTTAATGTTATGGTTGAAAACATTTATAATTTTAGGGTTTTTAGGCTAAGTAAATTCTTAACAAGGGATAAATTAGGCCAAGTGTGTTGTCTTGGGGTGCACCAATATTGTTTGTGAAGAAGCAGGATGATACTCTTAGATTTTGCATTGATTATATGCATCTAAACAAGGTAACGATCAAGAATAGGTACCCTTTGCCTCAAAGTGATGACTTGTTTGATTAGTTGAAGGGAGCATTAGCGTTCTTGGAGATTGATTTAATATTAGGATATCATTATGTACGCATCAAAGAAGAGGATATTTATAAGACTACTTTACGACCAGATATGGGCATTATGAGGTTGTGGTGGTTCATTTTGGTTTGACTAATGCTCCAACTACTCTCATTTTTTTGATGAATAGCGTGTTGTGTACATATTTGGACAAGTTTGTGATAGTATTCATTGATGATATATTGATATATTCTAAGGATGAGGAAGATTATGTAGAACACTTGGCAGCAGTATTGAGACTGTTGAGAGAGCATCAGTTGTATGCTAAGTTTAGTAAGTGAAGTTTCTTTCATACATAAGTTCATTACTTAGGACATGTTGTTTTCAAGGAAGTTATAGTAGTGGACCTAGAAAATATCAAAGCTATCATGGAATGGGTAGCTCCTAGGAGTGTGGATGAGCTTAGATCATTCATGGGGTTAACAGGTTATTATAGGAGTTTCATGAGGAACTTCACATGGATTTACTATCTTATTACATATTTGTAGAGGAAAGTAAAGGAATTTGAATGGACAGAGGATTGTGAAGCTAGTTTTGAACAATTGAAGTAGTTGCAGATATAAATAAATAGTTCTTGGTGTATATAGATGCTTGCAAGAGAGGAATTTGTGGATTCTTGATGCAAGAGGGGCATGTAGTATGATATGCGTCATGGAAAATGAATGAGCAAAAATAAAGTTATGTGACTCATGATCTTGAGTTGGTGGAAATATTCATTCATTGAATACGTGGAGGCACTATCTTCTTGGTAGGAGGTTTGTTTTGATTAGTGATCATAGTGGGCTAGGATACTTGTTTGACCAACCTAATTGAATGTCAAGCACGCTAGATGGTTGGCACACTTAGTGAGTTTGGCTTCAAGATTTGGGTTGCAGATGATCATAGAAAAAGAGTGCGGGTAAATCACATTGTATTTATGAGTTCATATGCGACAGATTTGCCAGGCAGGGTAGTAGGATGACAGGTACTAACATCTTAAGCATAGGTTATAACAACAGAGTATAGGTGATCAGGATGTCTATTATCATCTCATGGAAAATGGTTTGGGGAGATTTTGGGACAAGATATATGTGTCGGAAAATAGTGAACTCAAAAATTTTATCTTGATGGAATTTCATGTTAAGTTGTATTCAAGTCACTAGGGATATCAGACGACTTTGACATTTGTCAAGTAGTTTTACTATTAGCATAACTTGAAAAAGGAATTCATTGAGTTTTTGGCTAGATGTTTGGATTATCAGCAGGTAAAAGTATAGTGTAAGCATCCAACTCGTTTGTTGCATCCTGTTCTAATTACATAATGGAAATGGGCGCTCATATCCATGGATTTCATCACAAGTTTTCCGAAGACATCTAGAAAACATGATTCTATCATAGTTGTGGTTGATAAGTTGACTCAATTAGCTCACTTTATTCCGCTGAAGTCTACTAATTCATCTAGTGAGGTACATCAAGTCTTCATAAGGGAGATAGTAAGATTGTATGGTATTCCTAAGAAGATCATATCCAATAGAGATACCAAGTTTACTTCCAGGTTTTGGAAGGAGTTGTTTGTTAGTTTGGGGATAGACTTGGTTTTTGGTACGACCGATCATCCACAGATAGATGGACAGACAGGGAGGGTTAATAGGATTCTTGAGGACATGTCGAAAATGTATGTAATGAACTAGCAACAGAAGTGCGAAGAGTATCTTCCACTCGTTGAGTTTTCATATAACAATGGGTATCAGGAATCCTTGATGATGATTCCATTTGAGGCACTTTATTGGTGGAGTGATCTAGTGAACACTGTTGGGTTGTTTTATTTTCTTTCCATGACTAGCAGGGGGGGGGGGGGTGAAAGCCCCCTTATCAGGGGGTATCTAGGGGTCTCCCCTGCACGGGGTCTAGGGGGCAGTGCCCTGGAATGTTTTCCAGACCCTATATTACCTATGGTTTTGTGCATGAATTTCACACATGGTTTTGGATCTGATGGTGTTCGGTCGATGGTATTATGTAGATCTAGTCAAGGGAACTACGGTTATGTTCTAATCTAGTGTTAATTGATTAAGGTTTATGGATGCTTTGTCATGTATATATATGTATTGTAACATTGAAATGAACATAATGAAAAATCAATCTGGTAGTCTCGTTTTGGGATCCAGGGTAAAATCTATGTGTATCTTTTTTCTATGTGTTATGCTCTCACCTTTTTTCATTTTTTGTTTTATAATTCATATGCGGGTAATTTATGTACGAGGTTAAAACCTACAAACATGATGTTGACTAGACATGTTTGTTGAGATAGAATAGGAAATGCATGTTATGAAGAGGAATCGAAAAGAAGCACAGGACAAGAAGGAGAGCTATGTATATCGACATAGGGAATTTAAGGAGTTTTAGGCTGGGGAGCATTTGTACCTACGCATTAGGCCCAAAAAGAGCTTCTTGAGGATTCGATGATGTGCCAAGTTGACACCTCGATATTGCAGGCCTTTTGAGATCCTTGAGAGGATTGAACCAACGACCTATAGACTTTCATTGCTACCAACAATGAAATTCCATGACATTTTCCATGTTTCATTCCTTAAAAGATATGTGAAGGATGTTGATAATGTGATTGACTGGTCTGTATTGTAGGTGGAACCAAAAGGAGAATTCCAACTGGAACCTCAATGTATATTGCAGTGGAAAAAACTCATGATTCAGAATAGAGCAACTTAGCAACTTAAAGTGCAATGGAAACAATTTGGGCCTGATGGAGCTAGATGGGAAATAATTGATCAGAGGTGGGCTTTGTATCCTTCATTATTTGTTAGTGGAGGAAAACTATTTTTGGTATATGTACATATTTATGTATCGTTTTTATTGTAGATGTCGTGACAAGCTATGTTATAAAGATCTAATAAGTGGTCCGTTTGTTTTTATTTCAATAGGATGCCATTGTAAATACTTCAAAAAGTTGTGTTATAAAGCTCCATAGGCAGTATGTTTTGTTTTAGTGGTTTTTTAAGGTTTCGTAGAACACTTAGAACATTGTCCCCCAATTGTAACTGCCCCCACTTAAAATTTAATGCAATAAAGGATAATAAAGAAAAAATAAGACCAAGGTCATGTGACAACTACTCCAAGTTGAATGTTGGGAAAACAATCCTACTGGGTGTCACTTCATTTTATTATGTCTAAGGAAATTTGCAAATGAATTGGAAAAATAAAAGAGGCATACTTGGAATTTATTTATGAAAATAAAGAAAAATAGGAGAAAAGGGATATGAAAGGTCACATATTTTCATGAGAGGAAAATTGAAGGAAAACATAGGAAAATGAAGAAATAAAGGCCTCAATGATAAAAAGGCTTTGGAGAATCAGTTCAGAGCTTTGGTTAAACTTTTTGCCAGTTCTAGCTTGGATCTCATTCACTTTGCACACTTAGAGCATTCTTGGATAACTCTAGCATTGGATAAAGGAAATAAAAGGAAGGAAAAGGAAAGCAAAAGAAGGGAGAGGGAAAGAAAGGAAACTAAGGACAAGCAAGGAAGTTTGCATCAAGCAACTTTAGTAGGAAGATATTGCAGGTAATAGGTCATATGTGTCACTTCATAGTTGAGGTGTAAATGCATGGAATGTGAATTTTTTTATTTGGTTCATGTATTGTCATTGGCATGGGTTTTTCCTAGTGTGATAGTGGTTTCATCCTTGCCTTTCCTAGTGTGATAGCCATGGTGTGATGGGATTGTTTTCATGGTCAAGCTTTGGATTTTCGGAAGGCTTTGGAATCAGGTGAGGTGGTCTAAGGAAAATTCACAAGGGTTGGAGGTGGAGGTGGTTTAATGTTAGGTAATCCCTCGATAGGTGGGTAGAGACAGGAAAATTCTTCAAGGTAATGGTGAATAAATTCTAATGCATTTGAGCTTGTTTCTAGTTTTGTGATTGCTTGATCGGTTTTGGTGAGATCATGGTAGCCTGAGGGTGGAGGTGATTTAATATTCAATAAACCCTGGTTGTTTATTTCTTGAGATCCCACATTCATGATTTGAATATGGCACAAGGGTCATTGGATGAAAGAAATATTTGGTTCAACCGAATCTATGGTCAGGTGGTACATGGATGTCCTTGACTTGGTTGGATTTTGATAAGTTAATAAGATATACTTTCTTATCGTATTTTATGATCACTTATACTTGATATTATGATGATTTGATGGCTTTTATGTCATGGTTAATAATTTTGTGATATTTTGGTTATAGGCATGGACCTGTAATATGCTCTATCTGTGAATTTGTTTAGGATTTGATAAGTATTTGATGGTTAATAAATGTATGGGATAACAAATGTTATTGCAGCTATTATGAGAAATCATTAAACCTTCTTGGTGATTCTCATATAAGTTTCGAACTCATATGATCTGACATGCATTCATGACATGTAGCATACATATTTACCATGTGTTTGACGAAATGGCTATCATGGTTATGTCTGGTTAGGTTAAGTTCTTGTTAAATGTTTTTATGAACAACATTGTCATTATGTCATTTATCATTCTGAGAAGTTTCAAGCAGTTATGGGCAATGGTCTGGAGGTTGGCCTGGAAATGTGGCTTACATCTCAGAACCAGACCCTCTAAGCTAGAGTTTTTGGGATTTTACCATAGGGAAGCAGTGTCATGCATGTGGTTGAATCACTATAATTGTACGCTTGAAAGCTTGTACATTAGGTTCGGGTGCTACGTAAGTGAAAGAGAAATCCAACTTAGGATTTGGGCACCTGGAGTGGGTTTTTAGCTCCTGGTTGTCTTCTAGTCCCTATAGGTTGTCAATATGAGTTTAGTTTCTAGGCCCGACTTCCTTAGTTGGAACTTGCAGTTTGGTTCATGTCATAGTGGAACTCCTCTTCACATTTATTCGAGGACTTGTAAACATGTGTAAATGTGGGTGACATTGTTATATTTTGGTTCAATGAATTTACATTTGACATAAACAATAACATTATTATCTTTAAGAATGAGGTTAATCCTTGTCTTCGAAGCCCTAAAATTTGTATCACCTTCCAACTTATTCTTTGCTTTAGTATATGAACCCCATGGTAAAATATCTGGTCAAAAGAGAGATGAAAAAGTAGGTGTCTTTAGCTTGTGATCTAAATGTCCTTTCCATCACTGATACCATTGTTGATTTTACAAGAGAAATCAAGATAAGCACAATTTCCTTCCACAAATAATTGCTTCCAATGATATTATTCTTACATCAAACCATTAAGAAATTATAATTCATAAAATTTCAACTATAAATGCAATAGGACAGTAGAGATCACAATAAGATAAGCATGCATAAGAGGAAAGAAAAAATTACCTTAGAAAAACCAACTTGGAGAAACGTTTAACCATCTTTTCTTAGGAGGAATTGTCCAATTTAACAAAAATGTACAATTTGAATATCCGAGTCAAAGTTGGTCAACTTTACCTATAAAATCAACTAAATAAAACTTGGTCAAAAAAGAGAGAGTATGTCTTCTACAACAACCAAAGAAATATGGTGAAATAGGATGAATTTTGGCCTTTGTATTTTCTGGTCAACTCTAGTCAACAAGTTGAATTTCAGCTTCTACAATTGCCTCAAGAATTTTGGTCAATTGTCCTATTGTTTCAGTCAACAACCTTAGTCAAATTGCTATGAAACAAAGAAGTAGAATATTTTGTCAACATAGGTCAAATTTCCTAAAATATCCATAGTCAACACTAGATAAATTAAGTCAAACGTCAATGATCTTTATCCTCTTTCTACTCGACATGTGTCGACAAAAAAAAAGGATTAGATGATAAAAAATGATGCCAAATGGAGGAGTTTGATTGGTCAATATATAGAGGTCAAATAAAGAGGATTTTGACCAAGGGTCAAACACATTCATATCATGGGGTCAATCTAACTGTTTGGGGTTGACAGAAACTCCAAAAAAAATATATTTTAATTTCCATTGACTTTGTTAACTTAAATATTGACCTTAGATACAAAAATTCAACAATCCTGGAGGATGCAATGAGCTTATATAATATGACCATTTAAAGAGGAAAGGAGTTAAATAGAAAGACAAAATTAGATATGTGATGAAAATGAGATTTTGGGGGTTGCCCAAAATCCCAAATTCTTTAAAAATCTTGATCCTGGACCTGTGGGTTATGGGCTCACTCAATCTTTGGGAAGCCTTTTAATTAATTCACTGTTATAGTCTGTCTTGCTCTCATTTGAACATTCATGCAGCCGTCGCCGAGTGCCTGCAACACCTATTTTATTTACAGAACACAAGTTTTGACTCATTTATAAAACGCATAGCGTATACAATTAACACAGAACATAAACACACTTTTATATATTTACGGAACAATTACAAAGTTAAGGCCTTTCAGCCTTAAAACAAACTCATGCTCGGCTACATCTTGCCGACTCACAATTTTCTTAACAAAATAAGATATATTTCTCACACCCTATCACATTACATTTATATAAGATGCATTAAGAAGGATGACCACATCCTCTCCTAATTTTTCTCCACAAAAGCTTCATGCATGCACGCTTTAAATCTGTTTTATCCCTTTTCAATCTATTTTTCTGCTTTAAATCATGCTTTTCTTTTGTTCTGATCCTATGGTCCAAGTTTGTTTCCTTTGTTGCTAGTTGCTCCTGCATCAAAAATGGAATCATGGATGAGATCTACTATAATACAGAAGATGGAAGAGATGGTAATTAAATCCTACACTTGCAAAAACAATCAAATGCTAGTTCAAGTACAGTAAACTCTAAATCTTATGAGAAAATGGAAATTTGTCTCCTTGGGGTTGCATATGGGTCTTTTCCTCAAATCGTGATCCCTGAGGGAAGAGGTGAGTCTAAGAAACCTACTGATAGCTTTGTGGTGCTCCTTTTATCTTTTCTAATGTACTACTGAGGCAAAGCACAAATGGAAGAAAACTGATAAACAACTAATCAAATCCACATTACTTGCAATGAAATACTTATAAAGACAATTTAACCATGAATATATGAAACTAAGCCAAGAATACAAATACAAGAAGAGGATCCTTTGCTGCTAGGGTTGGGCCCTCACTGAAGAGACTCATCCCTCTGAGTTAACTCAGCGTTGGACCAAGAAAAGGCTCATTTTCACTATCAAAATAGGAAATTACATCAATGTCCTCCATAAGTTTGGAGCTCGAAAATAACTAGTGTTTTACAAAAGCAATTTGAATCCTAATGAGGCTCTAGGCCTCTCTACTTATACAACTAAAGTCCCCAACGACTTCCTTAAATCTAGGGGGCTTGGCTCCCAAACTCGATATGAACTAACTATTTTTTTATCACTTGCTCGACTGCCTTTTGATCTTCATGACTTGGCTGATTGCACTCCGAGCTGGTGTGACTAATCGAGGAATATGCGAATGGGGGGCGGAGCAAATGAGGAGGATTTACCTCCCACAATCTCTCTCCCTTGTCCCATTCGAGTTTCAAACCTTATTTTTGCCAAAATTCATTGATTTTCTCTTCCAAACCTACATTCCATGCATATTAGTCCACTAGGCATAATATCTCACTTTAACTCATCTCATCAAACAAAATATAATAAAAAATTGTAATAAATTATGAGAAGAATTGATTTGAATAGCTAGGAGGTGAATTAAGGACCATATAATTACCCAATGATGAGGCTCATCATTAGCTATGCAATAATTCACGAAAACCTTTATTGGGGAATGTGATGCCGGAGGAAATGGAATTGGTGGTGTTTTAATCCAAGAGGGAAGACCCATTTCTTTTGAAATTCATCCAATCAAAGGAAAGTATTTACACAAAGATATTTATGAGAAGGAAATGTTGGAAATACTACATGCACTTAAGAAACGGAAACCTTGCCTAATGGAAAGACACTTCAAGGTAAAAATGTATCATGATAGTCTTAAATGTCTTTTAGAACAAATATTATCTTTAGAAGAGCAACAAAGATGGGTCCCAAACATGTTGGGTTATGAATTTGAAATTATCTACAAAAAAGAGAAGCAAAATGTTGTTGTACATGCATTCTCAAGAAAGGATGAGGATTTGGAAGCATTTCTTGGAAAAAATTCTATTATCCAACCAGATTGGATAACCGAAGCTAAGGATGAATGGAAGAATAATGAAGAAGTGTGGGAACTCATTCAAACATTGCAGTAAGATCAGAGTACAGTTGATACATTTAGCTGGAAAAATGATTCATTATGGTACAAATATCTCTTATACCTTTGTAAGAATTCCAAACTCAAACAAAATATTCTTCTAGAATTGCACACCTCTGCCTTAGGAGGGAACTCAGGATTTTTAAGAACTTACCACAGGGTTAAGAAGGATTTTTTTGGGATGGCCTTCAATCCGATATTGAAAAGTTTTCGTGGAATGTTTGGTTTGCCAACAAAATGAAGTTGGGTAAATTAAGACCATGGGTATGTTACAACGTTTATCCATTCCAATTAAATGTTGGGAGGAGGTTTCAAAGGATTTTATCAGAGGTTTACCCAAGTTCAAAGGAAAGAGTGTCATCATGGTGATAATTGATATACTTATCAAGTATGCACACTTTGTGCATTATATCGTCCATTTAAAGCCAATACAGTTGTTACTACATTTATGGAAACAATTCAAAAGCTACATGGAAACCCAAATATTATTGTAAGCATCAGAGATCCCATTTTCACTAGAAATTTTTGGATCGAATTATTTTATTGTTTGGGTACTCAATTAGTTCATATATCATCTTATCATCCTTAATCTAATGGGAAAAATGAGATAGTGAACAAATCATTGGAAGGATATCTTCGTTTCTTTGTATCTGATAAACAAATAAAAACGGTTAAGTGGTTACCTCTTGCTAAATGGTGGTATAACACTTCCTTCCACACTATAGCAAAAATCACCCCATTTATGGCACTTTATGGATATCATCCATCGTCCATCACATCATCTTTAAGAGAAAATTCTAAGGTTGAAGAAGTGGAATATCACATTCTACATCAACAAGTTCTTCAACTCATAAAGGATAAACCCACTTTAGTGCAGAATAAAATGAAACAACAAGCATATCAAAATCACAATGAAATAAGTTTTGATATTAGTGACTTGGTATTTTTATGGTTACAGCCATACAAAAAAATTTCCCTCAAGCAAGCTAATAAGGATAATAAATTATCAAAAAAGTATTATTGTCCTTACAAGGTGTTGTAAAATATTGGTAGTATGGAATACAAATTGGAGCTTCCTACATCTTCCCAAGTGCACCAATTTTTCCATGTTTCATGCTTAAAAAAATTTATAGGTGACAAGATCGTAGTTCAAACAATACTTCTTGAAATTGACAAGGAAGGAAAAATCATATTGGAACCTGAAGTAGTCATCGAAATAAGAACCTAACAGCCACAAAATTCAATTTCATAGTACCTCATCAAGTGGAAGAGCTTAACCATTGAAGATCCACATGGGAGGATGACAATTTTATACAGAAGCATCCATAACCACTCAAGTGTTGAGGACAACACTTTTTTGAAGTAGAGGGGCACGTTAGGTCCCTATAATACTAGTGTATTCCCTCATTGTTATTTTCAGTGTAGCCACCTTATTGTTATTTTTTTCCATGTAGTCCCCATATTGTTATTATTGTGCCCCATAGAATTCCACTATTGTTATTTTTCTGCCCTTACATTATTATTGTTATTTCATATATGATTATATTGTGACCCCTTACACTGCTATATATAAAAATGAGGTTTCTGCATTTGAAACATCCAACAATTGTTCATTTGTGTAATTTAAAGGAGGTTTTCCCCTCGAAGAGGCTAATTTTGAAGTTGTTGATTTGTCTCATGTTATATTTTGTGACGTAGTTTCATAAATTGTGATCAACCTCAAACTATTGTCTTTTACTATTCTTATTGTCACCCTAGTTAGTTTTGTCATCCTTTCATATCGATTATATGAAAAGGACAGTTGAAGTCATGAACCATTTAAATCTTTAGCCCGAGTTATTGTAGAGAACATCATACCTTGTCTCTCTCATTCTCCAATATTAATAATTTGAACTACTATAACACAAAAATCAATGTACAGTGGCAATAAGTTTTTCTGCTAACACTAAAATCAATGCACATTTTTAATCCAATCACTTTAAAAATAATGTATCATCATACATCCAATTACATAAAATCATAAATCAATATCTGCACTCAAATCAATGCATCTAATGCAAGAAATCAAATAAGATTAGAAAACAACCTCTACACTAAAATATGTGAATTTAATACAAGAAGTCGACATCTACAATCAATTCAATGCATCTAGTCCAAGTAAGAAAATGGGATTAGAAATTGAGATCTACACTTGAATTAATGCATTTTGTGCAAGCAGTCAAATAGGATTAGAAATCAGTAGTTAAACTAAAATGAATGCATTTAGTCCAACTAATCAAATAGGATTAGAGATATTTTATATTCAAATCAATGCATCTAGTGAAAGCAATAAAATATAATTAGAAATCAACATCTACATTGAAATCAAATCATTTAGTGAAATCAATCAAATAGGATTAGAAATCACCATCTACACCGACATCTATGTATTTAGTGCAAGCAATTAAATAGGATTAGAAATTATCTACATTGAAATCAATGAATCTAGGTAAAGCAATCAAATATCATTAGAAATCAACATCTACACTAAAATAAATACATCTAGTGCAATCAATCAAATAGGATTAGAAATCACTATCTACATTGAAATCAATGCATCTAGTGCAAGAAATATTCTTCCCTCTCTCCCCACTCAATATATATCTATATCTCCTTCCATATCTCCTTCTTTGTCTCTCTATATCACCCCACCAAACACAGAGACTCTCTCGCACCATATTCCTCAATCTCTCTGTCCCTCTCTCTCTCTCTTTGCCTCTCTCTTCTTCCCTCTCTTCACCTTCCATTAATATATCTATTTCCCTTTGTCTCTCTATATCACCCCCAAAACATACACTCTCTTACGCCAATATATATATATATATAGATATATATTCCTTCCTCCTCCTCTCTCCCTCTCACCTGCTTCTCTTTCCTTCTCTCTCCTTCTCTCTCCTTGTCTCCATCTCTCCTTCTTTGTCTCTTTATCTCATCCCTAAACATACAAACACTCTCTCTCTCCATTGTTACTACCTCTCTCCCTTCACTTCTTACTCTCTATGTATTTTCTCTTATCTCCTTGTCTCCCCATCCAAATGCCTCTCTCTATCCCTCCCTCTCTCAAACTCTCTCTCAAGACCCCTATTTTTCCTTCCTCTCTCTCCCTTTCTCTCCTACCACCTAACTCTTCCCCCATCTCTCTCTCTCTCTCTCTCTCTCTGCCCTCAAATCCTCTCACTATCTCCCACCCTCTCTCCTTCTCCCTCTCCCCCTCCATCTTTGTGTCTCCCTCTCCCTCTCTTACCCTTCTCTACCTCTCTAACTTCTCTTGCTCTTCCTTCCTCCTCTCCCATCCCCCTCAGTTTATCTCCATCTCTCCCTGGTCACTCCCCCTATCTCTCCACCTCTATCACTCTATCTGACTATTATTTCCTCCAATATATATCTAGAGTTAATATATTTCATTATATATTAATATATATTATAATATAACAAATTTAATATTATATTAATCAAAATATTTTAAATTTAATAATATATTAATATATTAATATGAATATTATATTTAATAATAATATATATTATTGATCTTTTAATATTAATATTAGGATTAATAATATCTTTTTGCATGGTATTAATAATAATTTGGCCCATGGTATTTTTTAACCAGGTTGGATCTAAGAGTTTAAATGTTGATTTCTATTTGATATATTTCTATTTTTTTAACATACCTCTATATACCTCTTTTATATTTATTTATTTAACATACCTTTTTATACCTCTTTTACATTTATTTATTTACCGTACCTCTTTTAAAAATATGGTATTTGGCTTATAGGCTTCACCTAAAGAAAACCTCTTTTTGAGTTTTCTTAAATATAAACAGGTTTATGGAGTAAATATAAAAAGTTTAATTTATTTACCATACCTGGGGAGTAATTATGAAATAGAGTTTTATGTATTGACCATACTTCTAGGTTATTTATATTTATATTTATTTACCATACATCTTTTTTTAGTGTTCATAAACCTCTTTATATTTTAAATTTATATTTTGTTTATACATAATAATCAATTTTTAAATAGGGCCCACACTATATTAACAATGACACATGTTAAATGTTTGTGTTTACCTTTACCTGTTTACATTTACATTATATGCCTCTCAACCCAATAAATACTTACAAATATAATTTATCACTTTTTATTATATATTTTTTATTAATATTTATAAATAATTATAAATATAATTTATTATTATTTATTATGTAAATTCACTATTTTTTCAATCTTACTATTTTATACCTTATTAGCCCCTTCTAGGGTAGTATTATAACAATTGATTTCTCTTTTACCACTAATAAGCTAGAATCCACCATGGCAACTTCTAATGTTTAACTTTAGAAATCATTAAAGTATGGGTTCCATGTCATCCATGAAATTTGGTCACTCTCACAATTTGCCAAATTTGGTCACACGCACAATTTGCCAATTTCCATGGGCACTATGGTTGACATCTTGTAATCAGAATAAAAAAAGACAATAATTCAAACCTATTTTTATTACTATTTGTATTGCTTAACTATTAATACTAACAAAATAAAAAAAGACAATAATTCAAACCAATTTTTATTATTATTTGTATTGGTTAACTATTAATAGGAACATAATATGGCTTCACTGAGTTAACATATCTTTATTTCTTATAAATCTGCATGTTGAAGAATCAAATAAAGAAAATATCATAATTAAAAATTATATATTATTTATTTAAATCAAATTAGTAGACATTAGTTTTTGTTTTGATTAAAGTTAAATTAGAGAAATATATGCTCGAAACAAATTTGTAATTATAAACAAATAAAATAATGGCTATATAAGCTCAAATAATGATATATTTTTAAGCTCAATAAATACATGAAATTATAGATGTTTATATGAAATTATATAGTAACAAATTTTAATAATCATGGAAATTTATATTTAACGTAAATAACTTATTGTGAATACTAACATAGCATAACTTTAATAAAGTGAAAATCCCTGAAAAATCACCAAATTTCATGCCAATCATAGTTCACATCTTGTCATTTTTTTGATAATATTTTTTATCAAAGTTAAATTAGAGAATGATATGCTAAAAAATAATGGCAATTGTATACTAGCATAATGCAATGTAAAACAGATGAATAATTTAAATTATTTTTTATTAATTAACTCTTTCTATTAACTAATTGTAAATACGAAAATAACATAATGTTAATATGGTTATGTTGAGTTAATATATTTTTATTAGATCCTAAAAATTAATAAATATATAGAAAAAATATTTTTTTAATAAATTATGAAGAAATGTTCCCAACATTCTAAAAAATAATAACTAATTATCATAATAATTATTAATTATAAAATCTATAGGTAAATAATTAATTTAAAAATTTAGAGATCCTAAATTTTACTAACTATAAAAAATAAAACTATTTTAACAAAATTAGGGAATAAATACTCACATGATTCTAAAAACTAATAACTAAATTATAAAGGTCAAATAATAATACATATTTAAAGTGAATAAATACATCAAGTTATGTTCAACTATTTGTATTGACTAATTGTATATATAAGCATAACATATCGTTATTATGATTATATTAAATTAACATACCTTTATTGTTTAGAAATCTACATGTTAAAGAATCAAATAAAGAAAATATCTTAATTGAAAAATATTTGTGCAACTTCCATCACTCATTACTCGATGATTTTTCCCACCCAATTCTGCTAAACAAATCTACATTTTAAAGAATCAAATAAAAAATATCTTAATTGAAAAATATTTGTGCAACTTCCATCACTCATTACTTGATGATTTTTTCCACCCAATTCTGCTAAACAAATCTACATTTTAAAGAATCAAATAAAAAAAATATCTTAATTAAAAAATATTTGTGCAACTTCCATCACTCATTACTCTAACAATTTTTTCCACCCAATTCTACTAAACTCTCAAGCAACTCTGGAAGACAAGAGAATAGTAGAATCACATGACTATATAAAAAGAATAATAGAATCACATGACTATATTAAAAAAGTCTCGACTATGAACTTAAATAAATTGATTCATTACCTTATACGAAACTTACTACTTTTTCTTTTCCTAGTGCAGCAAGAATGGAAGCTAATAAGACATGAAAATGAGAATGGAAGTCTCAGGTAGTCAATTAATGTGGCAGAGTCTTTTTATTAAAGAAAACTAGTTGATTTTTGTTGTTATTAATCACTTTGCAGGTATTTACAGAATCTGGAGCAAATATAGATCCCCATGGTCCAACCACATCGATGCCTTTGTCCTCTTTTTTTTTTCTCGGTAAATACTATGCTATTTATATTAAAAGAGAAGAAAAATATGTACAAAGAGGATAAACCTCTGAGGGAGCTATAGCTATCCCTCTATCAAAATATTTTTTGCAAAAAATGCTTACATTGTTGACCAGAGTCTGCAAAAAACTGCTCAGACCTCTATATGTCAAAATTGAACAGCTTAAGACTGAGAATTGTATTTTTTGAACAAAGTTGGAGGTCTAAGAGAAGGTTCTACGTTTGGAAGGCGCCAATTTGGAAATGCATAGCATCAAGCTGCTTGGTCTTTAGCCGCGAATTCTTGAGCAGCAAAACTGAATTGTGTTCCTGAGTCGTCAAGAAAGGAATGAAACTTACTTGGAATCTGTAGTATCATGCTTCTCATCCTCGTCCGGGGCACGCTCCCAAGTGACAATCACCCCGTCCTTAACTTCCAACAGCGAACCATCTAGAGGAGTCCTGAGGTACAGGATGTTTGCATATTCCTTCACTCGCTGAGGGTCTTTTATCTGCTCCTGAGGAGCGCTTTGCTGAGGATTGCTCTCCTCGTGACCCTCCTTATCCTGCACCTCCACTGAAACTTCCAAATGCTCCTCCACTAATCTTCTCTGGGAAGAGTTGGCTGACCTGGAGGGAGATTGCTCTGAAGAGGCAGCCACCGAGCTAACAGGGTCGTCTTCTTCCTCTAAAAAAAATGACAGTAACCAGGGCAGAGATAAGGGGCCTATTAAGTCGGCTTTTGAATTTGAAATGGGCATAGTGCAACGAACTATTGAGTGAAGGGCCAGACTCATTAGAGGTTGGCGAAGAGGGCGCTACTATGGCGAGCGGCGAGGTTCAGGGCCTCCCCTCCCTCCCTGCCTTCCCTGAGAACCAAAATTGCTTCCTCGCCTGGGTTTTCCTCACAGACGAAGCGCCATACTCAGATTGAACGGCTCAAGAACCAGGCTAGGAGAGTGAAGGTCGCAAATTAGACAATGCGGACTTCACAGAACCCAGACGAAAGCTGCAGTGACCACCAAAGAGACCCAATTTCCCACCCAGAATTGAATCCCCGACAGAGAGATGAGGACTTGCGACCACCAGAAAGAATCCCAAACAGAAGAGTGAGGACCCGCGACCCACAGAAAGGCCCAAATTCCTACCCAGACCTGAAACTGCAACGCTGAAATGGAAATTCAGCAATTTCCAGAGATTTACCAGACACACAAAACAAACTGCAACTGGGGACAATCCACCATTGCACAGAGCACAGTGATGGAACTCTGAGTCCCCGGCTGCCTCTGAGAGCGGGATCGCCTGGGACAACCAGCTCGACGAAGGCTAAGAAAACCAGAGCATATGAAAATTCTTTGCTTAGAACCTGACCTCCTCATTGAATTGCTGAACGGAGCCAATACAAATAGAAACCCAACCTGGCCACCATTCTATGAACCTGCATCCTGGTACTCTCGGCTCGAATCGGCGTTGAATGGCAGTAAATTGCCTGCAGAGGGTATTAATGGTGCCTTACGTCCGGCGCCTTATTCCACATTGAGTGTGTGCCAACTGCTGGTTGCGCATGCCTCATGTTTAACACGTAATCAATACGAATTAAGACACCCGCATCCGGGTGATGCCTCTGTTCTCTTAAAAGAATAACTCAAGTGGTATTTAATTTTCAGAACATTTATTATTTGATTTTCAGAACATTTATTGTTATGAAGATGATACCTTTGTTGTATTGAATTGAATTTTTGTTCATCAAAAATGATATCTTTGATGTATTGAATTGAATTTTTGTTCATCTTAATAATGTTAACCTATTTATTGTGATGAAGATGATACTTTTGTTGTATTGAATTGAATTTTTGTTCATCAAAGATGATATCTTTGATGTATTGAATTGAATTTTTGTTCATCTTAATAATATCAACCTGATAATGAAAAGAAGGTCTACTAGACTTTTTGGTTCAGTTTAGAATGCTCTGAAATTTAGAATTCAACTTCATATGACATATGACTTTGCAATTTAGTTTAACTTGTTTTTGTAGTAGTCGGACTTCCATTTTGCATCATTTTAAAATGAACAAAATTGTGTAAATAAAATTTCAAAGTGAAGTTCTCATAAATGTTAAAAATCAAAATTTCATAATTAAATTATTAATTGCTGGAGTGAAATTTGATTGTTTTCGAATATTTTAGACAGCTTCCTCATAACCCGTGACGTGAAAGTTTATATTCAAAATATGTTTACATTTACAAACCAGCAAATATAACAAGAAAAATAAAGTATTACATTTCAATTTGAAAAATTAATTTCATCTTAGTTTTTAAATAATGATAAGCTAAAATGAATTATTTAAAATTTCGTATAAAGAGATTACAAAAATAATATGACGATAATTATGTGTATCTTGTATACGCAATTGATGTGGTAGCAAAAGTGTATTGATGTGGTTTAGATAATATAATAAAATTTCTTAAATATGAATGTATTACTATTACATTTTTATGGCGCAGTCTAGATTTTTATGTTTCGTATATTTTATTATTGATATATTTGTTACATTTTATTTTATATCATTTTAAATTGTGTTTTTATTTTTCTGAGATGTGATGTCAAAATGTTTTATGACATTATGAATTTTCATTGTTTAAATATGTTTTTGAATATATATTGTACATATTGATTACAGAATTTAGACTTACTATTTTAAGAAATCATCATTAAATGGATAAGAAAATATAAAAAAAAAAAAACATATACATATATAATATGTTGATTTGATATATATTTCACCTAATTTTAACATTAGTTAAAATCAAAGATTTATAATCTAAGTGATTCAAGAGAAACATATTTTAATTATAAGAAAAGCTCACAATTATGAAAACTTTACTATCATATTAAAAGAAAAAAACATAAACTAATAGAATCACTCAACTATATTAATGTTTTTTTTATCACTGGATGTTTAAATAACTAATCATTTGCTTCAGGAGAGTTTCAGGTTGATGGTTCTTTCATGGAAATGGATGCCAATATTTAGTAGGAGTGTTACAAAACCTATTCTAACACAAATCAACAATTTCAATTAATTTATCAATAATTTAAACATATTTTGAATGAGGTTAAATGATATAAAAATTGAATTCATTGGTATATAAAGAGATATTTTATGGAAATAAAAACATTTATACCATTTAGTTTATCGAAATACAAAATTAGAACAATGAGATATTTTGTGCGAAATTTTTGGAAAGTGAAAAGGATATTGAAAAACTGAATAGTTTTAGCATATAAAGAGGTATTTAGTTAATGGAAAAGAAAACTTTTATACAATTTAGTTTATAGAAAAAAAAATTAATAAAAAAAATAAAAAAAATACATAGAAGAGTACCAAATTTATGAACAAGGTTTAGAAAGGAAAAATATTTCAAAAATTAATTTGGAAGGATTATATTTATTAGAGCATGATTTTTTTTTAATACTACAAACTTTACAAACTTCGAAAAAGGATTTATAATTTGAGAGATTTAAATTAAAAAAAAATTACACGGCCTATTCATTTTAAGTAATACACTGATAAAATAGTTTAACTCACTTCTTGGATTAAAACATTAAAAATTAGATAAATTACAACTAGTCTATAAATTGAAGTTTTGATTTCTTATAATAGCATATAGACTCTACACAGGTTTTATGGACACTTATTTATAGGTTATTGTTGAATTGTTTGTTAGATGCTTAGCTAAGTTTAATTGTCCCCAAGTATGTATGTGTTATCTAAAATGACCTATCTTCACCATCATCTTAATTTTATTAATCTCATATACTTTCAAGAATCTACAAAAATGTAGCTAATAATTTAATTAAAAAAGAAATAATTATTTTTCACAAATATTTTCTTATTTTTAATCAATCTTTTGTTTAATTAATAAAATAAATACAAACTCTTTTATCATTTGATGGAGCTAAGTAAAAATTCTCTATATGTAATGTATTAAAAATTACATATCCTGGAAACATAGGTAACATAGTAGCATAGTTGATACCGAAGTTCTTAATTCACAACTAAGATAATTGATTTTTTAGTTTTTAATTTGCAATAAATATAAATGGAAAGGAAGAAAAAAATAAGCAACAATTAAATTTTTAAATGACACAACAGAGTGATCATTTTTTCATAATACTTGTCATACATGGATCTAGGCATAAAGATTTTGATCACATGCTTCACTATAATATTATAATAATCTTATGAGCAGTTCTTATATCACTCATGATTCAATTTCATTTAGTTCATTATAAATCAGCTAAAAAACCATTAAAATACAGTCATCAAAATTGAATTCATATAAATACATATAAATTTAATTAAATACATTTTTAATCACCAAATATAATTTAATGATTAAATAGTATATGTTTCCATATTTTTCTTTCTAAACTTGTGTGGTAGCGACTATACCGCCATACAACTCTGTGTTTCCATAATAAAGCTTTATTGTTTTTCATAATTGCAATTTTTAAATATATAATTTTAGACTTTACTATAACTTTCTTACTATAACTTT
This sequence comes from Pinus taeda, assembly GCA_000404065.3. Lineage (NCBI taxonomy): Eukaryota > Viridiplantae > Streptophyta > Pinopsida > Pinales > Pinaceae > Pinus > Pinus taeda. The sequence goes on from APFE031368617.1 coordinate 273,300, forward strand.
TTTTTTAATATAGAAATTTTAACTTTATAATTTTTTAAATATTAAATATACAATTAACAAAAAATCCTTATAATTTTTTTTCTTTAAATATCCATTCATTATTTATTAAAACTTTTTGTTAATATAAAAAATTTATATAATTTTATTTTTTAAATATTAAATTTTATATTGGAAAAAGTCTATATCAAATTCGAATTACGTGATTTTTAGCGAACCAAATCGAACGGCCATATCTTCTATTTTTTTGGGCCAATCCGGCCAATCCGGCCGAACTCCGCAACTATCTCTCCAAGTCTTTATATTTTGCATGTTTTCATTAGTTTTATGAAATTGAACCATTTAAGTACTTTTGGCTTAATGGTTTTGTTCGATTTGGTGATATAACTCACGGGAAAATGGTTTTTGTCTTTGTTCATTTTTTTTTTTTAATATAAATGGATTTAGAATTTCAGCGTGTATGTATATTTCTCATTTTAAATTAATGATTTAACAAATTTGCATTAGATTTTGGGTAAATTGACCAAAAGATATGCCTATGAAATAGCCCAAACATATATGAGTCAGATTACAATTTATGAGGTGAAGCTGTGTAAGATTTTTACATTTTGATTTTTTATAAGTGGTTTAACGTGGGAAGCAATATCATACCACATGCCTTTATATTGGGGGATATATATTAAGAAAAAATGACATAATATGTTGAGGATATATTACGGGATAAAGGATTTTTATATTGGCGGGCATTAAAAATAGAGCTCAAAGTTAATGAAAAATATAAAGGGATGTAAAAAATGTTAATGAAAAAATGGCTTCCTAGAATATCTAGTGAAAATAAAGGTTTTTTAAATTGGAAAAATGTATTGGGTTCGTATTGGTAGGGGGTTAAATAATGTGATTTTTAAATATATTTTCCAATATGTAGCTAAATTAGGGGTATTGTTTAATATGTCACAAACCCACGTGATATATCATAGTTTCATTGAGTGAAGCCCCCATGATTGTTTGCCACAATCCTGTCATATAACTTATGTCATATTTGTAATTTATTGTTATTTAAAGTGTGTTTTTAAATATATTAACAGATTGGGCATCTTAAAGAAAAACCATAAATTAGTTAAATTATGCATATTTCCTAGCTCTAACTTGTAATTTTATAATTCCATTTGGGGAAAATATCATTGTAAAATATGCTAAGAAAATAGTTGAAATAGAGAAAAGTTTGATCATGGATTATAAAATGGAATAGTCACTTTTTTTTTTTTCCTTTGTCATAATCTTTTGATACAATGGAAAAAATGGTGGATTTTTTTGTTCTCTAAAATGAATTTTTAAATGCATAATGCACTTAACACCCTAAAAATCATTGAAGCACCGCATTATGCATATTTTTGAGATCAATTTTTTGATTCTGACATTTACCTAAAGTATTTCTCGGAAAATATCCATAAAATATGTAGGACCTAAAATATAGAAGAGTTAGTCTCTAACTTGTGAAATGGAGCAATCTACCTCTTTAACATTTAAGCTTATTTTTTCTCGAATCCCGTAATATAATTTATGGGAAAATCATGGGTTTTTGTTCCTTAAAATATTTTTCTTGAATGCATAAATGGATTCAGAACCAAACCCCAAAACACTTATATTATTTATATTTCTCAAATCAAACTAGTGATTCCATCAAATCCCTCAAAATATTATACACAATTTACTAAAAAATATGCCTAGAAAAGAGCCAAAATGTGGAAGAGGTAGAGTATGGATGATGACATTGAGCAACCTAATTCTTCTAGATTTTAGCTTTTTTTGTGAGAATCTGGTGATACAATATACAAAAATAATTGTGGTTGTTTTGTTTAAAATGAATTTTAAAATGCATAAATGGATTCAATACCTTGAAATCCCCTGAAGTATTTGAATTATGTAGATTTTAAAGCTCAAACTTGTGATTCCAATAAATCCATGCTCGATTTTGGATAAAATTGATTGGAAAATATGTCTGAGAAAGAGCCAAAAGAAGGACGAGTTAGAATACAACATATGAAATGGAGAAGTCTAATTCCTCTACATGTTGTCTTTTTTGGCTAAAATTCGACAATATTATTCATGGTGAAATGAGTTTTTTAAATTGTGTTTTTAAATGTATAGATGGATTCAATTCCTTGAAAAGTCCCTAAAGCATTCAAATTATATGGATTTCGCAGCTCAATCTTGTGATGCCAACAAATCTTTATTAGATTTTGAGAAAAATTGTCCTAAAAATATAGATGGAAAATAAATAAATAAATATGAAAGAATTAGACTATGATTTTTGAAATGGAGCAGTCTAACTACTATTTTTTTTATATTTATTTTTCATAGTTTGATGATACAATTTATAGTCATATTATATTTTTCTTTTGTTTAAAGTAATGCATAGATGGATTTAGCACCGTAAGAAACACCCAAAGTGCCCAAGCTATCTAGATTTACCAAGTTAAACTTGTAATTCCAAAAAATCCTTATAGGATTTCAGGCGAAATTGACTAAACAATATATATGGAAAAGAGCGAAAATATAGAAAATGTATAGTACGGCTTATGAAATGTTGCAGTGTAAGTCTACTACGTTTTTGTTATACTGGAATAGTGTCCACACGGATGCTACTATTCCCACTAAGATGGGTGGCTATCTTAGAAACAAACAATCAAAGTATACTATTGATTCCTTTTATGAAAATAGATGAGAGGAGAACCAAGAGAGCCAACCTCAGTCTTGCGCTTGATTCCCTCTCCTTCTTGATAGAGTTTTTATGTTCGCTCTTTGTCTGTTTAGCTTCAAAAGGGCCTGTAGAATCACAACAACATACTACTATGCAAGAAACAAGGATCTAAATTCGTAAATAATGTAGAATCAGGTGTACACTAACCATATACAAGCATATATAAACAAGTACACCAGGATATGGAAGGAAACAAGAATAGCTTTATTCAGATGAAAAGTAGCAAGAGGATTACAACCATGAGCATCTCTGACCTAGCATCATCCTCCAGCTAAGAAGCCCTTCTTCACCTCATGCAAAGAAAAATCACCCAACACTGTGAATGTACACCAGAATACCAACAACGCTTCTCTATAAGTCACAAAATTCTAGCCTCTGGATCTTTGTGATGAGGGATCCATATATAGATGATTACAGAGAGGTGAGTCATCTTTTTGGATCTTGATTAGTGTCCTCTCTCTGATAGTTCTTGCTTCCACTTGGAGAATGAAGATCTCTTACTCATCCCTGGCCGAAAATCGAGTGGCAAGTGTCAGAGGGGAAGCTTCTAGAAGACTCCATGATCTTCCACCTCGCATTTTGGTCCCTGCCATTTGTCCATTCCTGACCATTGCACCCTACAAAGGAGCAAAACAGTATGCATCGCACCCTGTACATTGGGAAGGTGATATGCATCACACCCTCTGCATGGAGCTTTTAGTATGGTCCAATTTTGACCATTTATGAGTAGTTTTTAGTGGAGAACTTCTGGGAGATGATGTAATGAGTTGACCTTGTTCTTTTAGGCAGTGAAGCAACCCTTTTAGGGACTTAAGAGCCCTCAATTTATGGACATTTGTGATTGGCGTTGAAGTGCCCAAAAATTTCTATAACAGTTGCCCCCTAAAGCATGAGGTCGTTAATCATTTTTGATGTCGGGTGAAATGCTTTACTATGAGGATCTGAACTTTTTCTGAGTTGGGAGGTGACTTGTAATATGATACAATACAATACATTATATGAAAACATTTTTTCATGATCTAGCTGAGGTGGGCATTCCCATGCTCAACTTTATAAACTCATTTTCATGTACATAGGACAGATGATCGCCTGTGTGACAGACTGATGATATGGACACATCATCCTTTGATTTGGATGATCATCTGTTCGGCAATGATGTACACTATATGTTTTTATATTCCTAAATATATCGCAGCCCGGATGGATCAAACTAGATCTGGGGTCTTCAAACTCGGCCAATCTTCACTCGCAGTACAAGTCGATCCATGTGAAAAATGTTTTGGATTCGAGCATGGAAAGACATTGCCTGATTACCAGTCAATGATGTAAGTTGTTAACGGGTCCGAGAGGAATCACCAATAATGACAATGACCCTCAAGGTACTACAATACAATCTACGTGGTGTGAAAAAGGGACTTGGCGTCGAAAACCGTGCAAAATCTCTCGATCGAAGGTCATTGATGTAAACCTATTGCCGAAAGTGAGAAACTTGCCATTGAGACATGCAAGCTTCAAAGTACTGAAAGGGTTGTTCCTAAGTCAACTTCTTGGATAATGAGCTGATGTCGACAAGAAGCGACCCGTCGCAGGAGGGCCTTAATGAATCCCACATCAACGACACGAAACGAAGCAAATAATTTTGGAGGTGAAAACAAACTGACGATATGGGGTTCAGGGTGGCGGTCATGAAGGAATGAAGCATGAATGTATTGCAGTGGGTGAGACTCAGGTGAATTGTTTGAATGACTTCTCTTGATAATATCGGCAACACTGATGATGGATTGGTAGTGTTAACCCCAGAGATGGATGGTGTGATAGACCAATGGTGAAGACCAGTGAACGGAACAACCCAACCAGACATGGATGCACAAGGAAAGTGTCATGTTCAAGAGCGACTTGCTACCAATAAAGTTTCTTCTTGTTTTCTTCCCAATTTTCCCCAGTCATTGCTCACCAGTACCTTTTTTTTTTTGTCACGCTTGAGGAGGATAGCATATGCTTGTTCTATAATCCACCCTTCAGGCAAACCTCTCGCTATACTTTAGCAAGCCTAGCGACAGTGAAACTCGTTCTCATTGTGTTGGATGAGTTTGTCACTATTTAGTTTTAACAAGTTTAACGAAAAAGATAACTCGGTCTCTTTCAATTTTAGAGAGTCTAAAAGAAACAGAAAGAAGACTCCGAAGGTTCTTTTTCGTTGTATAATCCCTTAAGTCTGAAAAAGCGTAAAATAATACAAAAGGGATGAATTTGCGATAGTTTTAACGAGTTGAACAAGACAAGCACTCGATATTTTTGTGTAATAATCCCTCAAGTCCAAAAAGATTAAAATCTAGAGGAGGGATAGCACTTCTAATGCCTTTTAACGAGCCGAAGAGGCCAATCGCTCGACAATCCTTTCATATTTTACGAGTCAGGTGAAAAGAGCTTAAAGAAGACTCGTTTTCGAGGAACGAGTGATAGTTTCGGGTAGCAGCTGATTCCAGGTAAGGTTTGGAATTTTCCAATCACGACAGTGTTACAAGGATGGCTAGAAAATCACTCTTCACAAATGTTCCTCGAAGGGGTAAACAATCATATGGGGCTGAATGATCAGCTAAAAACAGAGTGGAGGTGATGGCAAGAACACGACCAAGGCTCAAAAGCTGACGATAAGGCATTCACAATGGTTATTTACCAATTCATTTTTTAATGAGCTTAAACACGGGGAGAAACACTTGCTCATGACTTATGTTTATTTTTAAACAAGCATGAACTATGCGCTAAAACTGCTCATGGAGAGTTTATAACGAGCTTGAACACTGCGACAACATTACTCGCCAGTCGTATGATAAAAATGTATCACTCAAGATGATATTTTGAAGTGGATTACATCTCTAAAGCTTTGCCACAAATCCTTTCTTTATGCAAGTGAGGAAACGACTAGCCTTACAGGTTTAAAGGATTAGAGGTCCTACAAATTTAAAAAATAAATAGCCACTCTTCACTTGCATGCGGAAAGGTTTGCATGCCCCCAAGTATAACAAAGTAGGTTACCAAGAAACTCCTAAAGCTGCAAACAAAACATTTGTTTTATCGGGAAGGAATACCGGCTAACAGAAGTATCTTATTCCAGTCTGTTCCCATTTTCCTGTGAGGATGGGTTCACCAGACTAGTCATATCTCCTTTGCGGAAATCAACCCTATACCCAAGGTTTTCCTGTCGAAGCAGACCAGGGTGCATGCCCCCTGGGTTTCACTCACATCTTCCTGAATCACTCGCGCTCATCAGGTGGACGGACTGGAGACCGATGAGGCATTTCTTGCGTGAAAAGACCATTCACAGATGGAATTTGACTATATGCGATGTGTGAATAGGGGAATGACATTTGGTCTACGAGCTTGACCATTCTGCCTTCGTGTGGAAAACACATTACTCTGAAGAGTGAGGAGATGACGACTCCCATGTAATAAATATAGTCGCATCCAAGGAGTAGATTGTAATCTAAAGGTCCTTGAACTACCATAACGTTCATGTGAACAATTTTCCTTCTCAAAGTAATGGGCACATTTGGAAGGATCCCTAAAGGTCGACTGGTTCCTTTGTCGAAGCCTATTAGATTTCGCATTTGAGGCAAAAGCGATGGCGAACCAAACGCTTTCCAAGCAGTTGAGGAAATGATACTCACAAAAGCCCCTTCATCGATGATGGTACCAACCATGACCATTCTGTAAGCTTGTACAATAATTCTGAATGGTACGCTGGTTGGTAAACCGAGTCTGCCTAGTAGGTTCCAGTCGAAGGAAACCACTAGGTTGCTTGGTGGTGGGACTGAATAGACGGCTGGGTAGGACTCTGATGAACTTCCTTCCTGCAGTAAAGGAATGGGAGGATTGCCCCCAAGCTCATCGGAGTCGGTGTTGATGAAAATAATTTGAACGGTGTCATTATTTTTCTCTTCAGTGACAGTATCATTCGAAGATGAACACTCTGAAGGCAATACCGGGTCAACTACCGTATCGACCCTTTGAATTTCGTCTAGTATGGATTCCGAAGGCTCATTTTCAATGATAGGTGCTTCGGCTGACAACAAAGATGGGCCAGCTAGATTTTCAACCGGTGGAGGACTCGGCAAGAGTTTTTGATATCCAGGAGGAAGTCGTAACGGTGAAACCGGACGACTATCTAAAACTCTTTTAGCCTCTTCAAGGAAGGGACAATGGTGGATGGCATGATCGCCTCCGCACAACTTGCAAGGAAGTTTAGGATTCCTTTTCTGTCCATGTGCTTCACTTTCACTAGTTGACGGTGAGCATTCAACATGATCGCCAGAGGTTGATGCTACCGAGAGGTGCAAACGAGGAGACCAATCCCTTAAGATCCGAGGGATGCAGGGACAATCCCGGTGATAGTGGTCTCCATTGCAAATGAAGCAAGGAGATTTAGGTTTTGAATGTGCAGTGTGTGGATTTTTGCTAGACGATACTTGGTTGTTCCCTTTCGATTTTGGTTCATTTTTATTCTTTTCCTTTTTCTCTTTCTACTTCTTCTTCTTCTCAGTTACTTGACTTTTAGCTTTATCGGCTTTGCCAAGCGAAGAGGAAGGAGAAGAAGGAGAATCAAATGAAGTAGAAGGTTGAGAAGCAACTCTAGTGTCGTCTAGTTGCTGGTTAGACTATTTAGGACTTGTGGGATTCTGAATGACAGAGGTAGAGAAGAGCCAGACTGGCAAGCCAATTGTCAATCTTGGAAGTGACAAAGTGGCCATATGAGGTGGACCAACATCTCCCCAAGATAGGAAGGGACTAGGATTTCCCTCACGGGGAAATCCTTGGTTGGTAGACTCCATTTTCTCAACCTGAAGATCAATGGGGGAATTTGTGACGTTATATCGATTTAAAATAAATTTTTAGATGCTTGGACACAACTTGTTTTTTCAATTTTAAAGAGTCGAGAAAAAATAAAAGATGACTCTAGTTGCCTTCAATTTTTATTGATCTTGAAGTGACAAGTGCTCAGAGGACCTTTTCCGTTAAGGAGTCTGAAAAGGAGAAAAATGGACTTCTCTGGAGATTTAGGTAGAGAGGATTACCAAACCAATCGTAAAACTGCAGAATACTTTTTACGGTATGGCAGTCAGTCTTCCCGAATGCTGTGTTCAGTGCATTACAATCGATAAGGTGGCAGACACGGCTTCCTAAGGATAAAGGATGTAGCCTATAGTGGTCTCCCAATATATATGCAACGGTATGTGGGAGCACAAGTCCGTACTAGCACTTATCATCTCAGAGTGGAGGAATCACCCAACCAGCACATAAAGCAACAATTACCAGGATTTACGATGCCGGAATACATCTCTAGCCTAGACCTCTAGATGTTGCGTTAAGTTCCAAAGCGTTGTTAGATTCATTGATATTTATTTTAACTTGATCTTGCTTAGCAGTTTTCCTTTCAGGTTCACCACGTGATGTATGGATAATTCCTAAATGCAGTCTAAGATGATAAATAGATGTTTTATCTTCTTTCAGCAATGAAAATCCTAGCTACTAAGGGGAAGAAAGTCAGGCATCTTTTCTTCACAGAGCACAGAGCACACGCTAATATGCACAGTCCTAAATCAAGCCAAGCATTCAAGATGCAAATGCACATGCATGTATTGGTTTTCAGTTTCCTTAATGTGTAAATGACACTAAGAAAACTATGTGCAAAATTGAAATACTTTCAAAGCGAATGTACTCAACAAAATTCTTTTTCAAAACAAAGTGAAAACAAGAGAGACACTTTGCGATTTTGAAATGGAAATTGCTTTTCAACACTTTAAAGCTAGTAAATCAAGTCTTATGCAATGATAATCGTATAATCAACTATATAAAACAATGTGATTGCTTTCTAAAACTGAAAACAACAGCTACGACACTTTCAAATCTAGAGACGACAGTTTGACTATGTTATTTTTTGCAAAAGAGAACTAAAACGACGCACAATACATAAAAAACATTTATAGTTCTTTGCACTAAGGAGGCGAAATAATGCTAGAGAAGGGGGTATTCACAGAAGTACACTGATTACAGACAACAAAAACTCTTGAATAAGACTAAAAACAGTGAGAAAAATCCACAGTTGGCAGGTAAAATCAGTCCTCCCTGACCATCACACCTGTTACACAGTGAACTCAGTATGCAGTGCACCTGCTACATTCGGGAAGTGTGATGCATACAGGCTACCTTGAAGGCAGGGTGCGATGGTTACAGTGTGAGACTTTGAACGAGACTTCACTCACAGTTTGCAGTTTAGTTCAGGTGTTTAAGCTGAATAAGTACAGATCAATGTATGTGAAACACAAGGGTGATTTAAGAGGTTACGAAAGCCACCACTCAGGGAAATTAGATTGCTTGCAGATCTATTGTTTAATTTATAAACAAAACCCCAGAGATTGACTGAAGCAGCATTGATCTACTTTGCATTTATATGACAAATGTAGTTCGAAGGCTAGCTGCCTTGACTGTTAGGATATTCTGACACGTAGGAATAGTTAAGTATAACTTGGTCTAGTATAGAGTTGGGTAAAGTGTGTTTCTTTAACATGTACATTTGTAACTTATAATCTGACGGTCACGGTATGTAGTGATCCAACGGTTCATTCTCTCCTCAGTATTACCGACACTTGATCCATGGCTTGACACCTAATTGGTCCATGAATTCTATTTAAAGCGCATGGAGGTATTGAGGTTCACCGTAGCATGAGAAGAAAGCTTATTAAATTTCATTCTTTATTAATAAAATTGTCTGTAAGTAGCCACGTGGCACAAGGCCGTGGACTGTTTCCTCTCCTGAGGCGTTTAAACCACATCAAATACTGGTGTATTGATCTATGATCTATTTGTGAGCAGTGTCCTTTTGGTGTTCTGTCTGAGGAACTTACCCTGTAAATTCCTACATGGTATCAGAGCTATTTGAGGGCCGCATCCGTTGTTGATCCAAATCTGAACCCGGTAGAACTGCATGTGACTGCCATCTCCTAGATCTGTTGTGTTGGGAGCATCTGTTCCAGTGAGCAACCCCTTTCGTTTCATGCGAAAAGGTTTTCGGTAGCCCTAGCTGCGTCATTTTTTAGATCTGGAGGTATACATTGTTTATTTGCAGTTTACTGTTATTTTCTCTCTGTTTGTTTCAGTTTTGGTTTATTTAGCTATCTTTTTTTACCGGATCTATACCTCTCATTTCTGCGTATTCTCTTTGCCCTGCGACTCTGTGTGATCTGGGCAAATCAGAAACAGAAAGGAAGAATTTTTTCTCATGCGTATGCTCTTTTCCCTGCACCTTAGTGTGATCTTGGAAAATCAGAAACATTGAGGAAAATATTTATTTTCTAAGTAAAGCTGACTTTAAGCTATAAGGCTTGTTTTTATGCATGTCTATGTTGGGTTTTGTATTTTTTTTTGTAGGGAGAAAAAGAGCTTTCTCAAGCAAGCACACAATCCAAAGCA
>APFE031368620.1:0-34698 GCA_000404065.3 Pinus taeda
ATGAACCTACAACACAGTTCAGATGAGGAGATCTTCTAGTCCACGCAGGTCAACTTTACTTCTGCAGTTGCAGCTTCAGTTTCGGCAGCTTCCGGCTTCAAACTAGGGCAGTCGATATCTTGCAAATCGTCCGTCGGATTGACTTGATTCCACCACCAAAATTTGCAGCTTTCAGAAGAGGTTCAGATGAACCTACAACACAGTTCAGATGAGGAGATCTTCTAGTCCACGCAGGTCAAACTTTACTTCTGCAGTTGCAACTTCAATTTCAGCAGCTTCCGGCTTCACATGTGTGAGGGAGAGACCCTTTTCTGCGCGGTAGAGAAGAGACTCTTTTCTGCGCAGTAAAGAGAGAGAGATGTGATGAGATGAGTGATTCCAAATGAGGAAAACTCCTTCTGTATTTATACACAACGTTGGTGTTTCAATAGATGCGACTGTTGGGCTTCTGAGCCTACATGAGTTGTAGGTCAGCTTGATAATAATTCCATAATCAAAATAAATTCATATCTCCACGAATACTTATCAGAATCGGATGATCTTTATATCGATCCTACACCTCTCGACGAGAGGAATCTAATAAAAATATTATCAACCATGAATAAGATGACACACATGAAGTTTTTCCCTAGTTGCCAATTTTAACAATTTTTTACCAAGAACACTAGGACTTTAACCCCAGTCCCAACAACCAAGAACTCTTGACTCAAACAAATTGCCCTCTTCAACTCTAGGCAATGGCACTGACTTTCCCAATTAAAATGATATACAATACTTGACTTTAATTTACAAAAGGACTCTCTTTTCAAGGCATACAAGACTTGACACTGCTGATGCTGATGATTTAAATTTACTGCAGAAGAGATGATGGACTGCTTTTTCAAAGCTTAGCTGCTTGAGGTTTTTCAATTTTGTCCTTCAATGATGCTGCCATTCCTAATGATTGACTGTTTTGGATATTCTTCAATGCTTGGCTGTTTGTCTTTTAATGATGCTACCTTGACATTCTGTATCTGCAACAAACCCAGGCGAATCTCCCTTTCCAAAACAGAAATAATAATTCTAACCCAAATGAATGTACCTTACCTTGAATATACCTGCAAGTAAATAAACATCAAAACAAAAAGAAAGAAATTATAAACAGACACACCTTAGCTTACCTTGTAGTGAGGACATGCTGATGTGCTACCTTTTGAAGACCTGCTGTATGCTTAATCAACCTTGAAGCAGAGGACCCAATCCTAGTGCGAAAACTTGAGGACAGACCTTAACATAGTCCTAACTAGACATAGACTAGATCCTAACAGTTTTACACATTCCTGAACTTGTCCCTAACAAGATCTAGAACCAACCAAGAGAAAAATGCCTAGAAACTAGTCCTAAACCAATTCTAACAAACCAGCCAAAGACTAAACTACAAAACACTAAAGGAATCAAGAGTAATTTACACGCCTTGGATTACCTGATGTGGTCGATATTCAAATGTGACATCGAGCCTCCTTGCTATCTTCAATCTGTAATTTGAAAAACTCAAATGAAGCCCTTAAGTTCTAATCCTTCTTTGCTTTGGTGGAGAATGTTATGGACTAAACCCAATATAAGCAAAACTGTAACGTTCTGAAATATCTGTGATGAAGTATCTTAGGGTATCCGAGTATTATCATACATCTGTTAGCTCTTTAAAATGTTCATTACTTGATTACAAACTGAAATCAAAGACTGTTATGCAACCTGCAATTAAGAACGATCCACAAAAGCAAACCCTATCCTTGCTGAAGTGCAGTGTTGGTGGCTCAAGGGTAACGGAAATTTCAGAGATAATTTTTTCGCTAACTGTTCATTACATCCTTTTCCGCACACCCGTAGAAGAGGTATATACTTGTTTTATAGGCAGAAGGTAATAGACGTTGGAAAATTACTGATGATGAATATATCAAGCCCTAAGCAAACGTTTATAATAGTGATGAGTGCTTTGGGGAAGACTTTATTAAGTAAACGTTGGGGAGTATAATATTTAGAATGTTAAATATTTTTAATATGTATCTTTTATTCTAAGTTTTTTTTAATATGTATCTTTTATTCTAAGGTAGGTGGGTTACTTTAATAATTCACTTATATTTGTATTAATACTTATTGAATTTAATTATTAATATTAGTAACATACCCTTAATAAATCTTAATAAAAGCCTTAAATTTGATATTAATAACAAGCAAACCAATGATTGGTTTAGTGCATTTAGTCCTACCAAGGTTGTGAAGTCAATGATTGGGTTATTGCCTTTGGTTCTTGAAGTTATTCAACTTATACACAATGAGATTGCGGCAAGAATTATTGTCATATATTGACAACCATAGGTGAATTAATAATAAGGTGTCATGTCACTACCCTTTGAGGTTTTAGCCCACAAAATTGGGTCTTCAACTTAAAATGCAAGTAACTTTCAAACCGTAAAGAACAGTGTGGGGTACAACATATCATTGGAAAGATCTTATTGATGAGAATCTAACTAGATTGATTAGGAGACAAAAAACCACTACATTCCATGCCAAATTTGCCATCAAAGATTAGGGTAACAACATAGTTTTAAAAACCAAAACCAGTCAAACTAGGACTGGTCAAATATCAATGAACCGATTTAAAAGAAAATACATTAAATAATTAATTTTTAATGAAAAAACTATTTTTAAGACTTAAAACCATGATTCTAGGCCAGTAAAGACAAAATATGCAAAGTTTGCTCATCTATATACCATATAAAGGTGAATATATTAAAATGGCACGAGTGCAATACGTATCATCGACAAAATACATAAGCAATGAGGTTCTAAATGGCCTATAAAGTCCAAAAACAATGCTACAAGCTATGAGGCCATTGGCCTACTACAAGACTACAAGTCTACACATGATCAATCATCAAATTCATCACCACTACTAGACACAGGATCATCATCAGGAGCTACATATACATCATCTGGTTTAGAGTTTGAGGATGCCTCAGCCTCATCTGCAACCTCAATAACACTACCACCAATAACAATAGAAGTGGACCTAATGGAAGCACGAGTTGGTCGAGCTGCACGACCAGTGCATTCCATTGGTTGTTTGTTATTGCTTGATGCGGCTACTAATCCTAGTTTTGAAGGTGCTACCATATCTGCTTCATCCCCCACTAATGTCATGTCAATATCAAAATCAACATCAAACACAGGATCTTCAATCTCCTCCACCCATTCTGATGTTGGATCAATATCGTCCAACACAATGGGATCTAGATCAAGTGTTCAGTTCATCATTTGGTTTCACCTTAGGTGAAGGTTGTATTGCACGAAAATAATATCATTTAACTGTTTTTGTTCCAAACAGTTTCTCTTCTTCGTGTGTATGCACTCAAAAACAAACCAATTGCGCTCACAACCTAGAGCACTGCAAGTTTCGCTGAGAACTCTAATTGCAAACTTTTGCAATTGAGGACATTGGCCACCAAATGACTCCCACCAATATGCTGCAAAGAAAAATACATTAATTAGTAACTTATTTACAAATTACAAGTATTTATAGATAACTTGAATTGTAAATTTGTAAACAATTTAACTTGAAAAGAAAAACAAATTGGAATTGCTTACCTGGTTGATCCACATCTCTTGCCATCTTTGCCAAGTTTTTTCCAAAGGTACCAACTGCCATATTGAAAAGAGTAAGTTGTTTATGTATTTCCAACTGGTTTGCATGCATAAGGACCATGTGCTTCAAGCAATCAATCAATCCAACTCTGACCTCCCCATCCTGCAGATCTCCTAGTCGAGCTTTATAATGATACTTTAGGTTCAAAAAATACCCAACTGCATGTGTAGGACAATGGAGTTGATTGTTCCATCTATTATCAATGATCTCCCATATATGACCATATTTAGCTAACCTATCCTTGTAAGTTGCCCGTATCTACTCGTTTGCCTAATCCATAACCTCATAAATGTAGCCCATGGCCAAGTTTTCCCCATCCACCATCCTTAGCACCTTAACAAGGGGCTTGGTAATTTTCACAAGCTCTGCAGACATTTTCCAAAAATAATTGTCAAGAACTTTATTTTTGGTGTCTTTGCTATCTTGTCTACGAGCCCATCGAGATTCAGTCCAATCATCAAAAGAAAACATTTTCTACAGGTTTTTATGTTGAGAAGTGAGACATTGCAACATGAGGAAGTGAGTTACAAATCTTGTAATTGCAGGCCTAACAAGCTCTTTGCCCCTAGTGTTTTTCCTCATTAGGCTCAATACCCATGAGTAGTTGTAAATATATTTTGTAATGCACTTGGCATGCTCTACAATGTTTTTTACCCACTCCACTTTGCCTATGTCCTGAAGCATGAGGTCTATGCAATATGCAGCACATGGAGTCCAAAATATGGTCTTATATTTGGACTCAAGCATCTTTCCAGCAAGAACATAGTTTGAGGCATTATCTGTGATGACCTACACAACATTTTGCTGCCCCACTTCCTGAATAATGTCATCCAAAATCTCAAATAGAAGGGTTGCATCCTTCACCTTATCAGATGCATCAACTAATCTTAAAAACATGGTTCCTTGAGGGCAAGAAACAAGGAAATTAATGATAGTGCAGTTCTTTCCATCAGTCCATCCATCTGACATGATGGAACAACCTGTTTTGAGCCATGACTCTTTATACTCGGCCAAATACTCATCAATGGAAGAAATCTCTTTTTGCAAAAGAGCTCCCCCCAAGTCATGATACTAAGGATTTTGAAGCCCTTTCCTGCAGCTATAACAGAGTCCCACATAGCTTGGTAATAAGGTGAGCAAGCAACATTAAGTGGGATATCTACATCATACCACCATCTAGCAATGTATTGATAAGAAGTTTCTTTGCATTGTTTTTTCCAATGTTGATCCAAGTGGGTTGACGACTTGGCTAGGAGAAAGTGGGATTAGCAGAGGCAATGGTAGCAGAGGATGAGAAATAACTCTGGATGTTTGTTCTCTTTGTTCCTTTAGATTGTTGGCCAAGAGAAGGAGGAACATAGTGAAAGGGGTCATTGGTGGAAGGGATAGAAAAGGAGTCTTGAATCTCATAATCATCATACCCATTCTTTTTCATGGCTTCTAATAATTCCTTCTTCCTTGAAATTTTGTCTTGGATGGCCTTCTCCCTAGCCTTATTCTCCTCAAACTTTTCAAACTTGGAAAGGTATTCTGCCCTAACAGGACCTAACACTTCATTTGGTGCTTCATATGGCTTTACTTGGCCTCTTATCCCAGCCAAGTGTTGTTTCAATCTGAGAATACCCCCACTGCCATTAGGTTTATTGCAAAATTTGCATATCATTTTTCCATCAATCAAATCACAATGAGCCCATGCATTGTCCTTGGCTTTTGGAGCCATGTTGGCTTGAAATAATTAAAATTTGCAAAGAAAATTGCCATTTAAAAAAAGAATTGCAGCTAAGAAAAATGGAAAACCAAAGCTAAATCTAGGAAAAAAATGCACATTATAGCCTACAAAATTTGATAGCATAGAACTAGAGATTTGATAGCATAGGATACATAAAAAAATTTAATAGATGGACAACAATGGAATGAAGAATTTTTCAAGTGAAAATACCTATGTTGCAGGAAATGTGGGGCAGGGGTATGTTTCTGTACGGAAACTGGTACAAAATGGTGAAACGCGTTTCCGGCCGAATGCCACGTTTCACGAAACTAAAACGTGGCCAGTACGACTAGAAACGCATTTCACGACCGTACGACCCACGTTTCAACATCTACTTGTGTTTTTTTTTTATTTTTACTTTTTTAATTTGTTTTTTAATTTATTTTTAGGGTATGCTAGTGACTTCTAGTTGCTTCTAGATGCGTGTTTAAAGTTATAAAAGTGAATTTTTTCCCTAATGTTGATGTGCACTTCATTAGGAAGTTTGAGGCATATGCAGTTCATGGTAATGTTAAATTCTTAAAGTAAAAGGATATTATCCTTTTACTTAAATTTTTAACATTACCATGAAATGACTCGGGATGTTTGAGAGTGGTTTCGCCCTCATTGGATTTCATATGGAGAAAGTTGAATTTTAGATCTCACTCAAAATCCAGCAAACTTAGCTGTTTTTCAGGATTTCATGGTTGGGGGGATTGCAATGTTTCCATTGGATTTTATCATGTACTAGGGTATGGAACTTTTATTTAATCAAGAGAACCAAGCCCTCTATGCAGGGGAAACTCCCAATAATCAAGAGCATGTAGGGTACTAGGGTATGAAACTTGTATTTAATGAAGAGCACTAAGGTCGTTCGACTATGTAGGAGGAGACTCCCAATACAACAGTGGTCCTTCTAAAGAATGGAATGTGGATGTAGAAAATCCTGAATTGGATCTCTCTCTTGCAGCCTTATAGTCTTTATTGTACTTGCAACCTCATATATTAATATAAATAAAGGTTGATTTTGAGATTTGGATATATAATAGGTTGCTTTGGATATTCCGATATTTTTATTTCATTATGTGACATTCATGAGTAAGTTGTGATGTATTTAATTCTTAATTTTAAATGTTATAATTTGATGAATTATCTTATGATTGCTATATATAATTTTAAATTTTTTAATTATAATCATATATATATATATATATATTCGCGTTTCCCCGTTTCCGATCGCATTTCATATCGCTTCCCGTTTCGGAAACTCGTACTCGTTTCCCCGTTTCGTGCAACCTAGGAAAATACTTACCTGGAAATGCAAACTAGCTTCCTTTGCCTTCTCTTGAAGATGCCAACTCTATTGAAAGCTCCAAACTATCTCCAAGATAGCTCCAACTCCAACTCCAAGCCTCCAAGATGACTATAACAAAAGCTCAACACTCTCCAAGCTCCCAATCAAACTCTCAAAAACTCCAAATGAGATGTGTGAGACAAATGAGAGGGGTAAGCTCTTTTTAAAGGCCCGGAGAGGGTGTTTTTGGAGGGAAACAACCCTTAGTTTCTCTCCAAAACACCCTGGAACCTTCCTAAACCATGTTGTGTGTGTTCGTCGGGGCCTTGGCAATGAATCAACCAGTTTAGGATGGAACCAGCCTGGCTTGACCATAAACCAAACGGTTCCGTCCTAAATCGGCCGGTTAGGGCCAATTTTTCTGATTTTTTGGTGAAATGGACCCATGAGCTGGGATTTTTGGCTTGTTTGACCCGGTCGGCCAATGAATTGGCCAGTTTGATTGGTTTCCAATTCAAGCCAGCTAGTTTTTAAAACTATGTTGCTTGGGTTGACATCAATGGCAATCACCTATCAATGGTCTCCCCCTTTGCATTGATGGCAATTCAAGTACTCCCCCAACGATCATAACTCCCCCTGACATCATGCTTCTATCCTATCTAATGCTTTCTCACACCCTTTGACATCAATGGCAAAGGGTAACTCCCCTTGACAACTTGCCTCTCCTACGGACTTATAACATGCCTCAACTCCTCCTATCTACTGAATGAGATAAAAGGATAGTCTAATGGGAACTTGGAAGAATCCCAAGTTTTTGGTGAAGATACTTGTAGGTTTCACATGGTAATGGTTTGATAAAGATGTCAACGATTTATTCTTTGGTCCCAATTTATTCAGCTTTGATGTTCTTGTCGACAACCTATTCTCTAACAAAGTGGTACTTGATCGAAATGTGTTTTGTTTTTGAATGCATCATAGGATTCTTGGAGATACTTATGGCACCAATGTTATCCCAGAAGTTGGAATGGGCTCATCAAACTTCACTTGGAGATCCTACAAAGTTTGTTTCGTCCAGAGGACTTGCATACAACAAGTTGTTATTGCTATGTATTCTGCTTCTGTTGCGGATAAGGAGATTGAAATTTGCTTCTTACTCAACCATGAAACAAGACAACCACCTAGATAAAAGGCTACTCTACTAGTGCTCTTATGATCATCAACACTTCCTGCCCAATCTGCATCAATATAAGCTTTGATGGTCAACTCATTTCCTTTAGGATACCATAGTCCATATTTTGTGGTACCCTTAAGATATTGAAAAAGCCTTTTTACTGCAATGACATGGGATTCCTTTGGTGCTGCTTTGAATCTTGCTACTTGTCCAACTGCCTACATCGCATCTAGCCTAGAAGTTGTTACATATAGGAGACTACCAATCATAGATCTATATATCCTCTGATCTACATCTTTGGATGAGTTATCTATGCTCAACTTACAACTTGTCATTATTGGGGTGAGAACTCGCTTGCAATCTTCCATTTGAAATTTCTTCAACATTTCCTTAATATATTTGGTTTGATAGATAAATATTCCCTTGTGTTGCTGAGATATCTGAAGTCCCAAAAAGTATGTCAACTCACCAAGTAGTGACATCTCAAACTCACTTTGCATATTTGTTGCAAACTCCTTACCTAACCTGTCATCATCACTTCCAAAGATTATATCATCCACATACACTTCAATAATCATCAGACTGTCATGTTCAACCCTTACATAAAGGTTGCTATCCGCACTTCCCTTCTTAAATCCTTCTTGTTGCAAATACCTATCAAGACGAGCATACCATGCCTTGGGTGTCTACTTGAGACCATACAATGCCTTCTTTAACCTCCACACATAATCTTTCTTGTCAGTGAGCAAAAATCCTTCAAGTTGTTCTATATATACTTCTTCTTTTAATTCTCCATTTAGAAATGTTGATTTCACGTCCATTTGATAAACTTTGATCTTTCTCGAAGGTGCATAAGCCAAGAACATTTTAGTAGCTTCCATTCTAGCAATGAGAGAAAATGTTTCTACAAAATCGATTCCTTCAACCTATGCATATCCTTTGCAAACCAACCTTGCTTTGTTCCTGGTAACCTATCCATCCTCATTTAACTTGTTCCTGAAAACCCATTTTGTTCCAATGACATTTTTATCTTTTGGTCGTGGGACCAATTCCCAAGTGTCATTCTTCTCAAGTTGATCCAATTCGTCATTCATAGCAGCCACCTAATGTTCATCTTGACTAGCTTCTTCAAAATTGTTTGGCTCAAATGTAGCTAAGAGAGCAAGATGAGCTTGTTGTGGTGCACGAAGTGGACGGTTTCTTCTAGTTCCCATGCCTTCATTGAGATCCCTAACGATTTGATTTGCATGATCATTCTTTTGATACCATTCTTTCAAGGTCTTCGAGGGTGCTTGTTGTTCACCCTGTTGTTCATCTCTTATATGTTCCTCGTTGATAGTTGTTTCCTTATTCGATTATGATTTTGTGCAGCATTACTCAAGATATAAACCCTAGAGCACATAATAGGTG
This sequence comes from Pinus taeda, assembly GCA_000404065.3. Taxonomy (NCBI): domain Eukaryota; kingdom Viridiplantae; phylum Streptophyta; class Pinopsida; order Pinales; family Pinaceae; genus Pinus; species Pinus taeda. Next base: position 9,305 of record APFE031368620.1, read on the forward strand.
CTTTGACCTATTGGCCAATGACCCAAACACGAAACCAGTGCTTTAGTAAGTCAAATTTTCTTCTACAATAAAATAAGATTTACACCATGACATGATACAAATGATAATTATGAAGACTGAAACTAGTTATAATTTCCAACACCAATTAATTAACCCATTTCCTTAAGTTAAACTTAAGAAAATAATTAAAACTGGCTAATTAATTTAATTAAAGACAATTTCACATTGAAACTTTTTCTAGGTATTTGAGATTGTTAAAATTGGCAACTAGGGCCAAACTCCATATGGGTCATCTTATTTATGACAGCTGATATTTTTATTGGATCCCTCTCATCGAGAGGTGTAGGATTCATCTAAAGATCATATGATTCCGACAAGTATTCATGGAGTTATGAATTTATTTATGTTATAAGACAAATTGTCAAGTCAGCCAGCAACTTGTGTAGGCTCAAAAACCCAATAGTCACATCTATTCATCATCTACATTTTAGTATAAATATAAAGGACTTGAAATCATTTGTAATACATATACTCTTCATGTGTGGTCTCCTCCTCTCCACCTCTTTAGGTTTTGGTGAAGGAGAGACACAATGAAGATACGCTGGCCTAAAGGTGAAGCCCTAGCTGCAGTAACAAAAGAGGCATAGAAGGAGCCATACCGCAGGTCCTATTTATAGCCCTATATCCACATACAAAGAAGGCTTCTATAGGCTACACGAAGGAGAACTAAACAAACCTAATCTATCCACTATTATGGAGTCCCTTATTTGTTGTACAAGAGGCCCTTACACGCAATCGAGGAGGAGCCCTAATACGCTGCCTAAAGAAATCAAAGATCAAGGAGACTTATACGTTGTTCATGATGGAGACTTATATGCTGTTCATAATGGAGACATATACGTAGATCAGGAAGACTTATAGGCTGTTCATGATGAAGACTTATACATTGTTCATGATGGAGATATTCCTACGCAGTCATGAAGACTCATGACCTTATACATTATACGCAAGGCATAGAGATATTCTTACGCAATTATGAAGACTCATATGCAGTCAATGGTGACACTCATACGCAGTCAATGGTGACACTCAAACGCAGTCAAAGGGGACATGTAACACGCAGCTTCCTCTCTGAAATTCCGAGTATAGTAACCGCAGTCAAGAAGTGAACTGAACTCGGGTACAGGGACCAGTATTTAAGGGAGATAGAGAGCAGCAAGGTCACCTAATAAACAATCTCAGCATAGAGATGTCTCTGAGGTACAGTCGTAACTAGGAGGCATAATGATGAACAACAATGATAGAATGGCATACCTGTAGCAGCCCTATCACAATGAACAACAGTGATAGAATGGCATATCTATAGCAACCCTATCACAATGAACAACAAAGGATGAACAATCTCAGATCATGATGATGAAAGATGCAACACCATGGGCATAGGGCAGCATGATGATGAATGAGACAGCATGATGCAGCGTGATGGTGCTACACGGTAAGGTGCAGCAAATGGACGAGATGCAGCACTAAGATAGGTGAAGGAGTCACCTTAGAGAATCAGTTGAAGCAATATGTCTTCAACTGATCTCATGCGATATCAAAAGTCAAGTATGGACTTCTATTGTAAATGTACTATCCCTCTCACTTTCTCTGCTGAACTATGAAGAACCTAAAAGAAGAATTAATCAAGGGTTTCCCCACATTGTGGGGTTTGCCCCTGGCTAGCGCCACATCATGTGTCCTCTTGTCTTGGCTTGTCTTCTGCGATTTATGTTTATGTTCTATCTGCAATTTACTTTAATGCTAATATGATTGCTAATATGGAAAAGATATCGAGCTAACTGTGAAAATTTAAATAAATTGCTCTAGCATAGAACATACCTAAATTTAACATGGTATCAAAGCTAAGGTGAAGACAATGCCCAAGCAAGAGTGAAAGAGCAATCACCGAAGACATTTGGGAAAGGACAAAAGGATCAGTGGATTCCTCATCCCTCTTCAAATTCAACAAGAATGAAGTTGAAGCAAAGAATATTATCATAATGGCGCAACGGAATATGGCCTACCTAAAGATCACTTCATTGGAAGACCGGATCTCAGGGTGGAAGGAAAGGTAGATAACTAGTTCGACCATTATGCGAAGGAGTGTCCGAATAGCAGGGACACATCTCTTGATTAAGATAACAATCATTCCAGGGACATCTTCAATGATCTAAGGAATGATGGGTAATGCAGGTCATCAAGGAAATGGTCGACTCTTCATAGAAAGCAAGGAACCCCAGGCACTTCATCGGATAGAAGGATGCACTCTCTAATTTGGTAGAGATGGAAACAATCGTGGGATTATACTTGGAGCCAATGCCACCTATCTCGATAGGGGTGTAGGGGATGTTACCTCTCAATTGAATGAGGGTAACTCAATTCAATTACAGAATCTCTTTTAGTACCTAATTGCAAGAAGAACCTAGTGTCCATTTCAGCAATGGAAGACGAAGGTTTCAAGGTGGCACTCGTTGATGGAAAGATACATGTTTGAAAATAGAATTTTCAAAGATGTTTTTGAGTTCAGGGTTGTATCAAGTTATAGGAAGTCCACTGGGGACCATGTCCATTGACACATAGCACCGGAGGTCTGTGAGTCAGATGGTGACAGGGAAGCCTAAATTCAAAAACAAAGCATGAAAGTACATGTCTGAGATGTACCGAAGGAAAATATTACAAGGGGACCATTCCCCTCATATAGCAGGTCCACAAGGGTGGAACAACCCGAAGGGTTTGAGATTGATAATCAAGAATCTTACATATGCAGGTGGAAGAAAGCCCTCTACGGCTTGAAGCAAAACACCTCGGGCACAGTATGAGAGGATCGATAGCTTTCTGATAAAGTTGAGATTCACTAGGAGTGAAACCGATCCAAACCACTACCAGAAGGTTGTGGATGATAGACCTCTCATACAGACACCTTCTGAGGATGACCTATTTCTAATAGGTACAAACCCTCTCATTTGCAGAAGTAAGAGGGAGTTGGATTCCGAATGTGGAATGATGAACTGCAAGCCTGTGACTACCTCGAGGATATTAACTTTCAGAAGTTATATGGTAGTGATGTCGAACCATATTTGGGAAATGCCTGTGAGTTTCATAAACTCATTCACATTGATGTTCTTGGTGAACTTTCGTCCAGACATATGTTTTGCATGGCGAGCTCATATTTGGTTGAGCCTCACTAGATTGGTGCCAAGAATCCTTTGAGATATTTTCGAGGCACAATCTCTCATGGATTGAGAATCGAGATACACTACTGAAAATATGAAACTGCATGATTATTCAAATGCTTAGTGGGCAGGCAGTGTGGAGGATCACTAGAGCACTTCTCAGTGCTAGATTCTGCTTCAATATCATGGATAAGTAGGGAGTAGAAGTCGAATGCTGCATGGTTGCGGAAGCTCTTCAGTGAGCTATTTGTACACATGATGAATACCACCGTGATTCTCTGTGACAACCTGAGGTAGGATTCGATTATTGAGGAATCTCATATTCGATGATTGCTCCAGCAGATAGACATCAGATACTGACATATCTAGGATATGGTAAGTCGATGAGCAAGGAGGCTCCATCACACTGAGATGATGTACAGGTCGTTACACTTTGTCAAAGCTCCGGGGAAAGATCAAATTTGTGATTTTCTCGAATGACTTGGAGTCGTCGAGAGACCCTTGTAAAAGGGTCCTGAATGTTGTATACATTGAGCTCTGGGAGCTCTAGGGCTTGCGGTTCTTACTGGAGCAACATACGACCACAGGGTGACTCACCCTCCCCTAGTGGTGCACACTGGACAGGATGATTCACTCTCTTGTGGGACAGGATGATTCACTTTCCTGTGGACAAGATAATTCGCTCTCTTGTGTAGCAGGATGATTAGTTCTCCTGTGAGGTCTGGATGATGTGTTCTCCATGACGATTGTGTAGCAGGATGATTATTTCTCCTATGAGGTTTGGATGATGTGTTCTCCATGACGATTGTGTAGCAGGATGATTAGTTCTCCTATGAGGTCTGAATGATGTGTTCTCCATGACGATTGTGTAGCAGGATGATTAGTTCTCCTGAGTCCTGTGAGGCCTGGATGTTGTGTTCTCCATGGCGATTATGGAACAGGATGATTCTCTCTCCTGTGGGCCAAGATGATTAGTTCTCCGTGGCATCCACTCGACAGGATGATTTGCTCTCCTGTGGACAGGATGATTAGTTCTCCTGTCAAGGCATCCTACCCATGCAGTCCAGGACTCATGGGAAGTACCTCTCATTTGATCAATGAACAAGGAAATGAGGATAGGGACCATAGTAGTACTAATGGATAGGGACCATAGTAGTATCTATCGTACACCCTATGCTAGGATGACCTTCATTGATCTGGGATCAATAATACTGATCTGGGACCAGTTGTAGGAGTTGTACCCACTATGACACTGACTTCAGGTCAGTAGAGGACTGGTCTGGGACCAGTGGTACATACTCTGAGATTGACTTCGAGTCAGTAAAGGATTGGTCTGGGACCATTAAGAGTGGTACATATTATGACATTGACTTCGGGTCGGTTGAGGACTAGTCTGGGACTAGTAGTACACACTCTGAGACTGACTTCGGGTCAGTGGAGAATGGTATCATACATTCTCAATCAATTCTTCCTCTTCATGGTTCAACAGAGAAGAGCTGAGCATAGCAGAGCTGAGCACAGCAAAAGTAAGCAGAGCTGAGCAAAACAAAGCAGTGCAGGGCACTGATAACAAAGATAGTACAGTCGAACATATAGATCAGGGGATGGAGTTCTCCCTAGTTGAGAGGGAGTGTTAAAATTGGCAACTAGGGCTAAACTCAATGTGGGTCATCTTATTTATGACCATTGATATTTTTATTAGATCCCTCTCATCGAGCGATGTAAGATTGATCTAAAGATCATCCGATTCCGACAAGTATAATGGAGTTATGAATTTATTTATGTTATAAGACAAATTGTCAAGTCGGCCAGCAACTTGTGTAGGCTCAGAAGCCCAATAGTCACGTCTATTCATCATCTACTTTTTAGTATAAATATAGAGGACCTGAAATCATTTGTAATACATATACTCTTCATGTGTGGTCTCCTCCTCTCCATGTCTTTGGGTTTTGGTGAAGGAGAGACATAATGAAGATACGTTGGCCTAAAAGTGAAGCCCTAGCTGCAGTCACAAAAGAGGTATAGAAGGAGCCTTACCGCAGGTCCTATTTACAGCCCTATATCCCCAGAAAAAGAAGGCTTCTATACGCTACACAAAGGAGAACTAAACAGACCTAATCTATCCACTATTATGGAGTCCCTTATCTGTTGTACAAGAGGCCCTTACACGCAGTCAAGGAGGAGCCCTAATACGTTGCCTAAAGAATTCAAAGATCAGGGAGACTTATACATTGTTCATGATGGAGACTTATATGTTGTTCATAATGGAGACATATATGCAGATCAGGAAGACTTATACGTTGTTCATGATGGAGATATTCCTACGCAGTCATGAAGACTCATAACCTTTATACATTATACGCAGGGCATAGAGATATTCCTACATAGTTATGAAGACTCATACACAGTCAATGGTGACACTCATATGCAGTCAATGGTGACACTTAAACACAATCAAAGGAGACATGTAAAACGTAGTCAAAGGGGACATGTAACACACAGCTTCCTCTCTGAAATTCCGAGTATGGTAGCTGCAGTCAAGAAGTGAACTGAACTCGAGTACAAGGACCAACATTCAAGGGAGATAGAGAGCAGCAAGGTCACCTAATAAACAATCTGAGCATAGAGATGTCTTTGAGGTACAGTCGTAACTAGGAGGCATAATGATGAACAACAGTGATAGAATGGCATACCTGTAGCAACCCTATCACAATGAACAACAATGATAGAATGGCATATCTGTAGCAACCCTATCACAATGAACAACAAAGGATGAATAGTCTCAGATCATGATGATGAAAGATGCAGCATCATGGGCATAGGGCAACACGATGATGAATGAGACAGCATGATGCAGCATGATGGTGCTACATGGTAAGGTGCAGCAAATGGACGAGATGCAACACTAAGATAGGTGAAGGAGTCACCTTAGAGAATCAGTTGAAGCAATATGTCTTCAACTGACCTCATGCGATATCAAAAGTCAAGTATGGACTTCTATTGTAAATGTACTATCTCTCTCACTTTCTCTGTTGAACTATGAAGAGCATAAAAGAAGAATTGATCAAGGGTTTCCCCACATTGTGGGGTTTGTCCCTGGCTAGTGCCACATCATGTGTCCTCTTGTCTTGGCTTGTCTTCTGCAATTTATGTTTATGTTCTATCTGCAGTTTACTTTAATGCTGATGTGATTGCTAATCTAGAAAAGATATCGAGTTAACTTTGAAAATTTAAATAAATTGCTCTAGCATAAAACATACCTAAACTTAACAGAGATAATTAGTCCTCTTGTGCTCCTAGCCTCATAGACACCATTTGAGATCATTAGAGAAATTTTGAGGTCTAAATTGGGCCTCAAAACAAAAATGTACAACCAAAATCAACTTTATAAGAACGAATAAGATTCAAGATGATGATGTCAACCATGGGGGATGATTCACCATTTTTGCACTAAAAAAGTAAAAATATTAAAAAATGAAAAGAAAACTATTTTTTCAACTTATCTCCCTATGGTTTTACTCAATTTTCGAGTGGGAGCACTTGTTGGATGTAAGATTTAATTCCTCATACAAGGCATACCCATGTGGCATAATTTCAATGGACCCTACTACATTAAAAACGTGATTGCAATCACATTTTTTCATGTATTTCTCACTTTTCGTTTAGCAAGGTCCATCGAAAGTTTGCAACATAGGTATTTCTTGGATGAGGAATTAAATTCTGCATCCAACAAGTGCTCCTGCTCGAAATTTGAGTAAAATCGTAGGGAGATAAGTTGAAAAAACAATTTTTTCTTTTTTCCCTCTAAAATTTGATGATGTAATCTAATATTATTCAATTATTTCCACAATTATTTTATAATATTCTTTAAGAGGCCCATTTTAGACCTGAGAGTTTCTCTAATGTGAACACGCGTCTATGCTACAAAAACTAACATACCCTTCCAGTTGAAGGTTCCAAACCAAGAAATATTGGTTCCATACCAAAACTCATTATAAATGTCAAAATTGGCTAGTTCCATACTAAATCGTAAAACTAGCAATGGGGGCCACTTGAACTTAATTTAATAAAAAATAAAAATAAAACATTAAACCTGACCCTCGTTCCCCCACCCCCCATGCTATCTAAAGAGGTCCCGACCCTCCATTTCGCTTACACAATTCATTTGAGCAATTTGGAGTTGATGATTGTGGATACCGTCTCTTTCATATCGTCTCATTTATTGTTATGTTTAGTGGATATGGAGGTTTTTGGCTAGTGGCATTATGCTAAGGCTTATGGAACCGGTGTTTCTAGATTCAATTATTTTAGTCATTGATTCAAAAAGTTTGGGCTACTCGCATCACCCTAAGGGCTATGGATCTAGGGTTTCTAGATATGAGTTTTTTCAATAGTTAATCTATAGTTTTTGGTCTAGTGGCAATTGCCCAAGCACTATAGAACTAGGGTTTTCATAGTTGATCTTTTTCGTCAATGAAAGTAGAGATTTATTACTAGTGGCGTTGCCCCAAGGGATCTGAAACTAGTGTTTCCATATCTGAATTTTTCAGCAGTTGATCATGATATTTTTCACTAGTTGCATTTTCCTAATGGATGCAAAACTAGGGTTTTGGGCTTTTCTCTTCTGTTGGGTTTAACTATCTTTCAAGCCCAACACTATCTTCCTTCATTTTTGTAGCAAAATTTCTCTTTGTAGCATAATTTTTCTTCAACTAAGGCTTCCACCATCCTAGTGCAGATTTTATTGGAAGAAGTTGGTACTATTTTCCTTCTTTTATTCTAATCAAGGTGACTTTTGCATACCTATTTCCCTCATCTTTTTACATATTGGTCTCTAAATGTATTTTTCTTCCTAGTAAATGAGGTTGCTAATTTTTAAGTTGATTATAGGGAGAAGAAACATATTTTCATTTTTTTCATAAGGAGTGATATTTCTCCATGTCTTGGATGGTTTGTCTTTATCTAATTGAAGAACTTGCAACATTAACAGTTTGTTGCAGTGATGTTTAAGGCAATAGTATATTGATTTGGAGAAGGGGTCTATGGATGCATATGGAAGAACTCCTTTGTCCTAACATTCAAGCTAAATTGAACGGATACCCACACCCAAGGCAAGGGTGCTTGAACTCATCCCAAGTTCCTCTCTCCTATATTGAATTTGAGACTGGGGATCTCTTGTAATGAACCCAAAAGAAGTGTTCTTCACTAAAGATCCAGGTTCTTCCTAGTAGGTAAGTAGGGACGATAAAGCAAAAAAAGTACCTGAACTGTGATTTTGGGTACTTTTGGCTACTCCAGGGTCATGTCCTCCAAAAAAATGTTTTTTATTTAGAGAGCCCAAAATTGCAAGGATATGTTTGGTCCCTCCCCCAAAACCCTACTCCTTCACTTACTTCACACCCTCATGCACTCAAAATGTTATAATCATCCTCTTACTTTTTCATATTTAATAGTGAAAGGAGAAAAATTCCAACAATGAATGGAAAAACTATCCAATAGTGAAGGGATTTTGGTTCTCTATTCTTGCTAAAAATTCGTGGAGAATTGTAGACAGTGAAGTGGCAAAATACACTGAATATAGTATGACATAAGTACTTGCCATTTGGTTTAAATATTTCTAGCTCGAGAGATGAGGCCTATTAATGTTAAATTCAATGTTCAAATGATAATGATAAAATTGTTTGTTCAATGCTTTTCTAATACTCATATGATTGTTCAAAACTGCAATGAAGAATTGTGCATGTTTTTGTTGGTACTCTCTAAAAATGATAATATACAATGTGTAAGGCTTTTTGTTTTTAAATTTTTTTCCATATAGATGTATATAGATAATGCACCCTTGATGAACCTGAGTTCCTCACTTCAAAGGGTGCTGCCTTAGTCCCTCCCCATCCTCAAACGCATGTGTACCTATATGTATGTATCAATGTTGAAAAGTAGGCATTGGAAATAAATCGGTGAGGCTCTTGAAAACATATTTTTGGCAAAGCTTGGCGAAAAAATTGGTATAAATCAGCAAACCATAGCAAACATTAAAAATTACAATATAATATATATATTAATTAGATATTTTAACATATAAAGAAACAACATAAAATAAACACATTGGCGCATAAATATGAAGAAACCATTGATATATATATGTAGTGGATGTCAAATAAAAATGATATATCAAAGGTGATATTAAATCGCGCTGATCTCTAATAATTGTCCAATCAAAGACTCAAATGTGGAGAACCAATACAAAATAACATCACATATATAAATGTATTTCATCATCATAAGTTATATATACAATGGAAAAACAAACAAAACTAGTACCTAGCTATCTGAGATCAGTGCCCTCTCCCCCTTTTATGGGAAAAGGTGATGGGTTGTTTGCTAGGCCTGCCCCTAGTAGTAGAAGTCCCTGGCCCTGCACCTAATGTCAAATGATGACTGCTAGGTATGGAATTGTGGTCTTCTATATATGTAGAAGATGGTGTTAATGCTACCACATTCTTGTCCTCCTCCTCTAACTCCACCTGTTGCTACTGCTCCTCCACTGAGTCCTCTTGCTGCCCCTGTACTACTAATGGTTCCTCATCTAACCATGTAGGTGAGTCCTCCATGATCTAAACCTCAGACTCCACCCTCCACTTAGACACATCAATATTGTCTAAGGAAATGACATCCACATCTAGTGGTTTCTCTATTTGCTTCACTCGTAGTCAAAATTGTAATGGACATACACCAAGTCATAAAGGCATGAGAACTCCAACCTGTATGAGTGTCATAAAAAAATTAACAAGTCTTCACACTTGAGGGTCATAGATTACAATAATGTAATTGCTCAATTAAAGTTCAAAGTTATAACCTGTTGTGCTTCTTTGAGTGTATTTTCTCAAATAAACTCCACTTGCACTCACACCCCACAGCGCTATACGTCTAACTGAGGATTCTGATGGCCAATTTCTACAAATTTGGTGCCCTTGTACCATAACTCTGCCACCAAACATCTACAATAAAATAAAGAAAAGTTAAAACAGAATAATAAAACTTTCAAATAAAAATAATTGAATTTAAAAAATCTAGAATTCTAAAAAATTCTAATGAGTCTTGACTTGTCAGTTACGTAGCATGAAGATAGTCCTTTCATGAATAACATCATCAAAGCCAAATAGTCCAACACCATCTCAATACATATCTATGTCGCGATTGATTTTGTTGTGAAGCTTGGGATCAAGTACCATCCATTTGTAGAAAAGTGTGGGGTTGAGGAAGTGTTGCTGCATGAATGGGTCAATGAAGCATCCTTGTCCACTGACTATCAATCACATCCCATAACATCATCTATCTCTTAACCCTAGTGAAACCATTGTCCACATAATAAGCACAAATAGTCTCTTTGGCCCTATCCATGGCGTCATACAAATAAGCCATTGTAGGCTTATCGCCATCTACCTATCTCATAACCTTTACTATAAGTTCACTAACTGAAAACACTTCTACTCCTTGCCAAAAGCAATTGGTGTACTCCAATTTTGCAATGGCTCTCCCATCCTGTCTCCTTTTGTATCTACAATCATGCCACTGATCAGAACAAACATTTGCTTCAACTCAAACTGACATTGAAGCAAAGGTTAAATAGCAATGAAGTTGGTGGAGTGATTGTAAGACACAACAACTCCTATTTCTGATGCATCTACTCATGAGGCTAAGAACAAAAACATGTTATATATGAACTTGGGGATGCTCTTATCCATATCAATCACCTCCTTGATGGAGGAGAGTTTCCCCATATTCTCAAGCATCAAATCAATACAATGTGTTGCGCATGGAGTCCAAAACAATGAGCGGTGCTTGTCCATAAGCATCCTACCAGCAACCACATATTTAGCTACATTATCTGTTATGGCTTGCACCACATTCTGCCAGTGTTGAAAATATCGGTATCGGCAAAATATCGGCGAGGGTCCAGAAAATATCTTATTGGAGAAAATATCGGCAAATATCGGCAAGCATGAAAAATAATTTTTTCAAATTTTTAAATATAGCTGATATTTTCAAAATATCGCGATATTTGCCGATATTTTGAAAATATCGTGATATTTTCAAAACAGAAAATATCGTGATATTTTCAAAATAGAAAATATCACAATATTTTCTCAGCGATATATCGTTTTGCCAAAAATATCGCAATATTTTTTAATATCATCGATATATTTCCGATATTATCAACAGTGCATTCTGCGCACCAATGCCTTGGATGAACCCATCTAACAACTCACATATCATTGTTGCGTCTTTTATATGTGCTAATGGATCCACTGATTTAATAAACACGGTACCTTTAGGACAATGTACCAAGAAATTTAGAAGGGTCCTACCCTTCAATCTGTCCAACCATCAAACATCACTATGAATCCGAGACCTCTCATGACTGCTTTAACTCCGCCAATTTACAGTTGATGTCCTTTTATGCTTGAAGAAGTGGCCCTCACAACTCCTCATATTTAGCACTTTTGTACCATGGGCCCACAACAGGGATAACATCACACATTGTCAACCAACATGGATTGTTTTTGGTGATGCTGAGAGGTAAGTCACTCTAGTAAAGACATGTTAAAATTCGCAACTAGGGCCAAACTCCATGTGGGTCATCTTATTTATGGCCGCTGATATTTTTCTTGGATTCCTCTTGTCGAGAGGTGTAGGATTGATCTAACAATCATCTGATTCCGACATGTATTCATGGAGATATGAATTTATTTGTATTTCTTGACAATTTGTCAAGGTCGGCCAGCAAGTAAAATAGTGTTGCACACCCCTAGCTAAACCTCAATGTGGCATGTAAGTAGAGGAGACCTTGAGGCATTAGCTCACTCATCTCACCATCTCATTCCTCTCTCTCCTAGTCTCTTGGGTATGCGTAGGAGGAGGAAGACTCTCACGTGGGAGAAAAGGAAGGACGTAGGCCAATTTTGGGACAGTGTTGACCTAGGGCTGATTGTGGAGCAGTAGGGTTATGTTATGCATGTGTTTGACCAACGAAGAGGAAGGTGACTGCATTCTTGGGTTGGAGAGCCTCTCCTAGGCTAGTCGCATTCCTGGACAGCCTGTGTTGACTTGTTGGAGGACATGTGTGCGACAACGTTGACTGGTTAGGGCTGACTGCAATACTGCTGTAGCATTGATTGTTGTTTTGACCTCCTTCCATTGACTATTTTGGGCTGCTATTTATTGTTGTAGGAGGCCGATTTCTCTTAGGTTGCCTTGAGGACATTTGGAGCTGATTGATAAACCTTATCATTATTGTTCAAAGGTTTCATTAATGTTGTTGTAAATCATAGATTTGTGATATTTTACTATCTCTCTCTCTCTCTCTCTCTACTAAATTATTGAAGAATATAGAAGAATTGATCAAAGGGTTTCCCCGCATTGGGGTTTGTCCCTGGCTGGTGCCACATCTTGTGTCCCTTATCTTGGCTTGTCTTCTGTTGTTTACATTTATGTTCTATCTGCATTTTACTATCATATTGATGTGATTGCATACTAGAAATTGATATCAGGCTAATAAGAAGAATTGAATTAAATTGCTCTTAAGCATAGAACATACCATAAATTAACATGGTATCAGAGCTGAGGTGGAGACAAAGCCCAAGCAAGAGCAAGAGCAATCATCGAATATAGTTGGAAAAGTCAAAAGGTGTCATGGGTTCCTCAACACACTTCCCCACTGAAGACAAGCTCTGTGAGAAGTCTGACTATTATGGATGAAAGATGTCTCTTGATTTGACATTGGAAGAGCAGGAAGTGTTGGACTATGTGAGGGGCAAAATTACAAAGCCTCCATCAAATGCATCAGCTGCTACAAGGAACAAGTACCCTAAGGGTGAAGTCAAAGCAAAGAAGATCATCCGGGACTCAATTGACAAGTGTCTAGTGGCCTACATTTCCGAGTTGAACACCTCCAAGGAGATCTACGATAAACTGGTAAGCTTGTTTAAAGTTAATGATGCAAATGAAGTTTTGTTCCTAAAAAATAAGCTGAAGGAGAGTAAGAAGGGCAAAGACGAGGATATTCAATCCTACTTCTTAAGGATCACTGAGATCAAGAATGATCTCCTATCGATTGGAGAAGTCATTTATAACAGGGAACTAACTATCACTACCTTTGGAGGGCTCCCATCTGAATGGTATGTATTTAGAACCACTCTTCTCAACAATGATCGAATTCCGGGATTTGAGGAATTGATGGCAAAATTCATTCAAGAAGAGACGAGGATGGTGGAGCAAGAAATGCCTTCAAGCAAAGGCAATCCCACTGCTTTCTCCTCTCATGCCAAAAGAAGAAATAATTTTGGGTCTAAAGGTCACTTCAAAGGAAAGACCAAATCAAAATTTGGAAGGAAGGGAAGATGCTTCGTTTGCAATACATTTGGCTACTATGCGAGGGGGTGTCCAATAGAAAGGACACATCACATGACGATGATCAAAATCACTCCCGGGGCAACTCCAACCACTATCAAAGGAATGGCAGCTTCAATGGCAAAGGAAAGAGAAATGCAAGAAATCAAGGAAGTGGTCAACCCTCCAAGAAAGCAAGGAACTCCAGGTATGATACAAATGTTGTTAACAATAAGCAAAATGAATATTATCTGATATCGACCCTCTCCACTACCTCTCCTTCGAACTCGTTGGGCAATTGGCTTATTGATAGTGGTGCCTCAAGGCACTTCACTGGTTCCAAGGAAGCTCTCTCTTATTTGATAGAGAAGGAGACAAACTTGGAGATTATTCTTGTAGACAATTCCACCTATCCCGTAAAGGGTGTAGGGAATGTTACTCTTCAATTAAATTAGGGTAACACAATTCATTTGCAAGAAGTCTTATATGTACCTGATATCAAGAAGAACCTAGTGTCCATTTCGACGATGGAAGACAGGCTACAAGGTGGCCTTCATCGATGGCAAGTTACATGTGTGGAAAAAGAATTTTAAAGATGCTTTCACTCTTGGGTTTCGAGTTGACTCTTTATATCAAGTTGGAGGAAGTCCTCTAGGAGTCATGTCTTGTGACACATCTTCACAATCTGAACTATGGCACTAGAGGTTTGCCCACCTTCATTAGAAGGCTCTACCCGATGTAAGACAAATGGTGATAGGGATGCCCAAGTTCAAAGTAGAGCATGAAGGTGTATGTCCAAAATATGCCGAAGGAAAGCTCAAAAGGGGACCATTCCCCTCAAGCCGTAGGAAGACCTCTGACATTTTGCAGTTGGCTCACTCCAACATATCTGGTATGATGATCGTGAACTCTTTGGGAGGATATCTATATTATCTCACTTTTATAGATGATTATTCTCGCAAGACTTGGATATGCTTCTTGACAAAGAAGGATGAAGTGTTCTCCTGGTTCTGTCACTTCAAAGCCTTGATTGAGAATCAAACCAAGAAGAGAATCAAGATCTTAAGCAATGATAATGGGACCGAGTATGAATCCAATGAGTTCCATGAATTTTGCAATGAAGTTGGCATTAAGAGGGAGACCACAACACCATACACTCCTGAGCAGAATGGTGTGGTGGAAAGGAAGAACTGTACGATTTTGGAAGTCGTTCATTCCATGCTCCATGAACAAAGACTTCCAAAGTTTCTATGGGCCGAAGCTACGAATACCGCCGTATATGTTCAAAACCGATGCCCTCATCAAGCATTGGATTCCAAGACTCCCAAAGAAATGTTCATTGGTAAGAAACATGATGTCTCTCATTTTAGAATCTTTGGAAGTCTCGTATATTTTCATGTGTTGAAAGAGAAAAGAAGCAAATTGGGTGCATCTAGAAAGAAGGGAATCTTTGTGGGCTATAGCGAAACTTCTAAGGACTATAGAATCTATGTGGTTGGTTAAAGGGAAGTCGAGATAAGTCATGATGTCACCTTTGACGAAGATATGGCTCTTAGCAAGGTTGACAATCTTCCTATTCTAAGGAAAGATAAAGAAACTGACACCAGGAAGCCAGATGAGAAGGAAGATGAAATGGTGCCCGATGTGGAAGAACCTATGGATCCTATTAATCCCCCTCTGCAAGAGCCTTCCTCTTCTAAGAAGAGGCCCTCATGGCTTAAGGGGACACTTGATGATGGCGAGGGACATATTGCACCGAGAGGGACTTTCCATGAAAGTAAGAAGCCAACCAGGTATCAAGGATACTTGACTATTATGAGAACCATCATTCAAAATGAGTTTTCATCATTCGAAGAAGTCGTGAAGCATCAAGTATGGAAGGATGCTATGAATGAGGAATACAAGTCCATCATGAAGAATGATGTCTAGGATGTGGTCCCCAAACCCTAGGACAAAATAATTGTCATCTCAAATTGGCTTTAGAAAATAAAGCATGGAGTCGATGGGAGTGCCGAAAAGTATAAGGCTCACTTTGTTGCTCGAGGCTTCTCTCAAAAGGAAGGTGTGGACTATGATGAGATATTTGCACCTTGTTGCCCAATACACCACTATCCGCTCGATCATAGCCCTTGCCGCTTCGCCGGGATGGAAGCTACATCAGATGGATGTCAAGACCCCGTTCTTCCATGGTTCGATTAAAGAGGAAGTTTATGTGGAACAACCCGAGGAGTTTGAGATTCATAATTGGGAATCTCACGTATGCAGGTTGAAGAAAGCTCTCTATGGGCTGAAGCAAGCACCCCGAGCTTGGTATGAGAGGATCGATAACTACTTGATGAAGCTGGGATTCACTAGGAGTGAAGCTGATCCAAACCTTTACTTTAAGGTTGAGGATGATAAGCCTCTCATACTAGTGTTATATGTTGATGACCTCTTTCTGACAGGTGAAAACCCTCTCATTTACAAATGTAAGAGGGAGTTGGCTTCCGAATTTGAGATGAAGGACCTAGGACTAATGCACTATTTCCTAGGGCTGGAAGTCTGGCAAATGGCAGCAGAAATTTTACTATCTCAAGGAAAATACGTCGTCAAGATATTGGAGAGATTTGGTATGGTGGATTGCAAGATCGTGACTATCCCGATGGAGCTTAACTTCATGTTATGCGGTAGTGTTGTCGGACCTGTTTTGGGAAATGCTTATGAGTATCCTCAACTCATAGGAGCATTGATGTTCTTGGTGAACTCCCATTCGGATATATGTTTTGCAATCAACACGTTGAGCCTCATCACTCACATTGGATTGGTGCCAAGAATCTTTTGAGATATCTTCGGGGCACAATCACTCATGGGTTGAGATACACTACCGGATATGTGAGGCTACTTGGATATTCCGACACTGATTGGGCAGGCAATGTGGTGGACTGAAAGAGCACTTCCGAGTGCTGTTTCTCTTTGGGTTTTGCCTCGATATCCTAGATGAGCAGGAAGCAAAAGTCGATGGCTTTGAGCATCGTTGAGGCAGAGTACATCGCTGCGAGTATGGCCTCCTGTGAGGTTGTTTGGTTGAGGAAGCTCTTCAGTGAGCTATTTGGACATACATTGGATACTACGGTGATCCTCTGCGAGAACTAGAGTGGGATTCGTTTGTCCGAGAATCCTGTATTTCATGATCACTCCAAGCACATCGATATTAGGTACCAATTTATTCGGGATATGGTACAACAAGGAGCAATAAGGCTCCATCATATCGAGACAGATGAGCAGGTCGCCGACATTCTGACGAAATCCCTAGGAAAGGTCAAATTCTTGACTTCCTGAGAATGACTAGGAGTCGTTGAGAGACCCTCTTATGAGGGTCCTATATGATGCATTTATTGAGCTCTGGGAGCTCCGGGGGACTTGGGGTACTTCTTGGAGCAACGAGCGACCATAGGGTGACTCACCCTCCCCTAGTGATGCACTATGTACAGGGTAAATGATTCAGCCTTCCCCTGTGATACCCCGTGGTGACATGTAGGCAGGATGAGTGGTTCATCTTTCTCTTGTCGAGACATCCTAGCCATGCAGTCCGGGACTCATGGGAAGTCCCTCTCATCTGGCCAATGAGTAGGGAAATGAGGATAGGGACCATAGTAGTATCGATGGATGCATCGTGTATCTACCGTACTCCCTATGCTAGGATAACATTGATCTAGGATCAATTGGAACTGACTTTGGGTTAGTAAGAGTGATGTAACTCACTCTTTTGGAACTAGCTTCCGGTTAGTAAGAGTGTTATTAGACACTCTCTTTTTTATCTGGGACTGCCTTCGGGTCAGCAGAGGATGGTATGTTACATTCTCGATCATTTCTTCGTCTTCATAGTTCAACAGAGCAGAGCCGAGTAGTCCAGGGCAATGCATTTGATGGTAGAGATAGTACCGACATACAGATGGATTAGCAGATGGAGTTCTCCCTAGTTGAGAGGGAGTGTTAAAATTGGCAACTAGGGCCAAACTCCATGTGGGTCATCTTATTTATGGTAGCTGATATTTTTCTTGGATTCCTCTCGTCTTGAGGTATAGGATTGATCGAACGATCATCTGATTCCTACATGTATTCATGGAGATATGAATTTATTTGTATTTCTTGACAATTTGTCAAGGTCGGCCAGCAAGTAAAATAGTGTTGCACACCCCTAGCTAAACCTCAACATGGCATATAAGTAGAGGAGACCTTGAGGCATTAGCTCACTCATCTCACCATCTCATTCCTCTCTCTCCTAGTCTCTTGGATATGCGTAGGAGGAAGACTCTCATGTGGGAGAAAAGGAGGGACGCAGGCCGGTTTTGGGACAGTGTTGACCTAGGGCTGACTGTGGAGCAGCAAGGGTATGTTATGCACGCGTTTGACCAGCGAAGAGGAAGGTTACTGCGTTCTTGGGTTGGGCGGTCTCTCTTAGGCTAGTTGGATTGTTGGACAGCCTGCATTGACCTATTGGGGGACATGTGTGGGACAACGTTGACTGGTTAGGGTTGACTGCAGTACTGCTATAGCATTGATTATTGTTTTGACCTCCTTCCATTGACTGTTTTGGGCTGCTATTTTATTGTTGTAGGAGGTCGAGTTCTCCTAGGTTGTCTTGAGGACATTTGGAGTTGATCGATCAGCCTTGTCATTGTTGTTCAAAAGTTTCATTATTGTTATTGTAAATCATAGATTTGTGATATTGTACTATCTCTTTCTCTCTACTGAATTATTGAAGAATATAGAAGAATTGATCAAAGGGTTTCCCCGCATTAGGGTTTGTCTTTGGCTGGTGCCACATCTTGTGTCTCTTGTCTTGGCTTGTTTTATGTTGTTTACATTTATGTTCTATCTGCATTTTACTATCATGTTGATGTGATTGCATATTGGAAATTGATATTGGGCTAATAAGAAGAATTGAAGTAAATTGCTCTTAAACATAGAACATACCATAAATTAACAAGATAACTCCCCATAATCTGTCATCATGGTTGTGTTGCACGTTTGGTTCATGGAACAAAAAATGATGACCTCGTAGTAACATCAGTAGGTGAATTTGTGTAACCCCTCCCACTACCTCAGGCTTAGTCCAGGAAGCAAATAGTCCTAAATATCTGCCTACACATTCGAACTTGTTTCCAGTTGCCTCTTCTTTCCTTTTGTTTTTTGCCTCAATTGCATCATATGTAGCTCTCATAAGCTCTGGGCTAGATTTATCACAAAGCCCAACATCATGTCCAGGGAGTCTAGCCAGATGGTATTTCAATCAGGAAACCCCTCTTGTCATCTTGGCCCCACACAATTTACAACTTAGCATTTGCCAATTTGTCCCACCATCAAGTTCCCCATACTGCCAAAATGGGTCCAAGGGCTTTGGCATATTTGTAGTGGAAGTGTTTAATGGACTTCAAAATTCAGTCCTACGACACTAAAAAGCCAAAAAAATGGCATTAAACCCCCACTACACAAAAAATAAGTGTCTCCTCATTTAAAAAATCAAATTTTTACAAACTTAAATTACACTATTTGCAATAAAAAATGGCAATAAGAGGGTGCATAAGAAAGTTACAAACAAAAATCAGGCTTGTAGTCCAAATATGAAGATAACCCTTGCATTGGTTCATGGGCATGAAAATCATGGCAAAGGACAGAAAAAAGAAAGGAAAATGTTGGTAGTCAAAGAGGCACACAACTATATGCCTAAATCTATGATATATTGTTTCAACTTCCAAATGGTATGGTGCCATGCATACATACATATAATATATAGTGTTCCAGCTTCCAAATGGTATGATGCCACATGTATGTATGTATGGCATCATACCATTTGGAAGTTGGAACACTGGTGGCCTCAATATTGTTCATGTCTGTTGCTCAAAAGGGATAAATAATGCCAAAATACAAAACTTCTATGTGTTTATGATTCTAGGCTCATAGTTTCTTATTTCATGTTGGCTAGAATCATAAACACACTGATAGGCTGCTATAATTTTTGTAAAGATCTCGCATCTACCACAAACCGTGACACCAAAAATATCAATGGAAACTGAGCAAGATGCAATGGAAGAAACCTTTGTTATCAAACGTATTTGAAATTTGCAAGGCACCCTTTAATTTTGAGAATTCCATGCATACAGGAGGTCGTTGCAGCTTTAATGGAGACTCCTCAATAACCTTTCTCTGGATGGCAGTGCCTTGACTCTCACTTCTCATAAAATTACTCTACTTGTTGCTAAAAATTTCATCTCAACTTAACAGTTGCCAAGATATGCAAACAATATATGGAAAGTATGCAATGCAGCAAAACTCATGTTGCATGTACACAATATGAACAAAAAGTAGATTTAGTAGATTTTGGGTTGTCTGTCCTCTTTCTTGAGCCAATATAGGGATTTTCTTTCCTGGAGCAGTGGTGTTCGCTTTTTCATCTGATTTTCCAATTTTATCATCTCTCAATTTTATATTTTCTCTCACATGAATTAATTTCATTTATTATCCTAAGTGCAACCTTAAGATCCCAGACATCAATTAATTGCTATTTAATCTCCCTTGCATCAAACTAAGGGGACCAGAATCACTCTATGCATGAGGACCAAAGATGCACAACCTTAGACAGTATCTACAATAGGGACAATTAGGACAAAGCACATAATGCCATTTTCCTGACAGCTGATACTTGTCATTGCAATAAAGCACCACTTCTGCTCCAAGAACTCACCTTACCATTTTCATTTTGTAAAACAAGGAAATCTTATGGGAATTAATGATTTAGCAGATAGAAACACATTTTAGGACCATGGCTACCATTTTGAAGGAAGTAATGAGAGCATTGGGGTGGGAATTTTCTCTCCGTCAATGGCTTATTCATGAGGAATTCCAGGAGGATTCTTTCTTATATGTATTGGTTTTATTGGACCATTCCCACACTATTGGGAATCACCATGACCATGACATATGGTAGAGACTTAAGTTTTAAACAATTTCATATGGAGTGAATTAGATGATAAATGCAGTTCAATTTCACTGCTTGTTTATGTTTTGTTTAGCTTGTTTTGACTCAATCCCCAGAGGTAGAGCATTTTTTGAACCATCTCAGTAGTGAAGTTCTTATTCAATTGAAGAAAAGATATTTTCTCTTCCAATGGACTGCTTGTTTTCTTCCGAGTCTTATCAAATAAGAGAAAATGACAGCTTATCATGACCATTTTTCTTTATATTCATTTCTATTCAAAATAAGACTTTATACATCAACAACTAGGTCATAATAATTCTGGATTCGTTGCTTTCCTTCAATATCTCTGAACTTTTCTTATATCTGGTTGTACACATCCTGTTGCAATCTCATTCAAGTTACTATTTTAATTTCAAAGAGTATTTCCTATCACAATTCTTAGCTAGTGTTGGGTTATATATGCATACTAATGATACAACCTAATTGGATTGTGTGATTGCATAACTAGGTCATCATGGCCACTTGATGGGATGAAGTTCGATACATTAAAGGAGCAACATGCAAAGCGGAATCCAGAAGATTTGGTCATTGATTTTGGTCAGCATCAGCTACAGTCCTTTGTTTTGTTCCTTTGGAGCCTTCTCGTTTAATCTTTCATATTAATGTTAACTGTGTAACATTTAATTGCAACAGAGGATCAGTTTGAGTCTGAACCAGAAGAAGAGTATGTAGCTTCTGAAGCAGATAACCCAGAAGGAAGTGATCTTTCCGACACTACCGATGAAGAAGATGTCTATGAGGCAGGAGAGGAACGACCCACTGCAGATCTTGGGAGTGGTTGGGGTAGGATTATCTTTTCTCCTGTGAGAAGGGGAAAACGTATCACTATGGATATCTGTCACTCAACGAAGAGAGACGGATCAGAAGGTTCTCTTGATCGTTTAGTTATTGGGAAAAGCAAAAATCCCACTCTTCACCATCAAGCTCGCAGATCCCTTTGGGGAGATTTGTGGCCATTTTAGGGGAATTTGGATGAGATTGATGCTATGGGATAATTTCTCACATTAGAGAAAAGTTTGCGAGTATCTTCTGGTCGTGCTGTCATCACCCATCTGAAGGTTCTTGACTACCAATTGCATTCCTGCTTGCTACCAATAGATTCAGAGATTAAGTCATTCGAGTTGCCTTCCAGGAGCCACTGGTTTCTTAACTCTACCTTCCTTTCATCTGTAATATTTTAAATAGTCAAAGCCCATGGTATTAGCTATGATCAGTGCTATGTTCATATTTCCCTAGGTACATGCAACAGTGTCATTAATCTGTACTTCCCACCAATTTTGTATAATTTAGATAAAAACACAGCTTGCCAGTCAGCTTCGTTTCTCTTGTGATTATGCAAGCCGGGAAGCAATGTCTGTTCAGTCTTAAAAAGTATACAGATATCTATATATCAAAGACAATTTCTTGTTCTTTAGGAATTCCAGAAAGCTGCTAAACTTTATTCCTGTCTAATAACAATGAACTGTTATATTAAGAGAGAGATGTCTGTCCTCTGCACTTGGTACATTTTCTCAAAACATAGGCTTTAATGCATTTTGAATAGAATAGGATTTATGAGTCAAGTTGCAGCTCTAAACTTGATACTATAAAACTTTTATGGATATAGGTTGTATGTCCATTGTTTTGCATCACCTTTTAATGCAAGTGGCTGGTACAGACTTGAGATTTGCGAGTCAAGATGCAGAGCTAAATTTGGGATAATGAAACTTGATGGATATAGGTTTTACGTCCATTCTCAGTTTAAGAAAATATCTAGATAAATTTAGATAAGTATTGTTTTGCATCACTACTTTATAATGCAAGCTTAACTAATTGGTGCAGACTTGCGATGGTTTTCGCTAGCATCAATCTCCAAAGCCATGGTGAAAACATGGGTGCCTATTTATGTTTATGCTGTTTGCGTTGCCAGCTGAAAATCACAAAATGTAAATTCATTGAAACAATCCGTTATTTATTTGGACATAATTAATACCATATTTTTGCATGCATTACAGCAAGTTCAGGGTTAAATACTAAATGTATAAAAAATCAATTTGTATGAGATTTCTCTCAATCAACTTTCCAGCTAAGTTACCGGAAACGGCTCCCTACAGGGCAAAAACGCCGTTTTCCGAATCTGATACATATCAGGCGTTGAAACGGCAAAAAAACGCGGGAAATACGTTTTTGGGGATGCAAATACATTGCCGGATTTTCAAAGCCGTTTTCCAGGCGTTTTTACCTGAAAACCCTCCCGTTCAGCGAAAACTTGATACGTTTTAGAGTTTGCGGATCCGTATTTCGGATATTTGAAAACGTATTAAAAAATCTGAAAACGTTTTAACGAAAAACCAAAACGTTTTGCTTCTCAGCCGCCGGGAACGGATTTTGTGTGTTTTTTACCTTTTATACATTTTTTACCGACAGGTTATAACTTATGTTACATGTATATTCATTATTCATTTACCCTAAAGCGTAAACGTTGAGTTTGTCGCCGTTGCCGCCGCTGAGTTCCTGTTCCAGTGTTCCGGAGTGCTGCCGCCATTTGCTGCTGAAGTCAATAGCTGTAGTTACAGTTTAAACTTTACTTCCGCCTTCCAAGTTCCGGTGAGCCTGTGCACTGTGCAGTGTGACTCGTGAGTCGTGAGGTTAGTTAATAGTTAACCTTTCTCAGTCTGGACGAAACGTTCTGGTTTTGGTTTCCGTTTTGGTTTTCATATATTACAGTACTAAACCTTACGGCTCGTATACAAAAACGTATCTCTGCGTAAGAACAATGACTTTGTGCCTTATATTTGTATATGGCTCGCTTTTCCTCCTTAGAGGCTTCCATCGTAATGATTGGTTAACACATTCTATTGTTTGTCATAGATAAAGGACCAATTTTATCACGAATGTATGAAGCAGTGGTATACATAGAAAAATAATTGAGTATATATATGAAGCTGAATTAAAGTCTGAAAGGTATAAATTCACTGTACACAGTATTAAATAACAAGTCCCATTTAATAACCCGCCGGTGATTTCCAAGACTCAGGGCTGCATTAGCTGTTTTCTGGCTGAGTTTGCTGCCATTACATTTAGGTTTCTCCAAGTTTTTAGTACATGATTGTGGATATAACAAATATTGGACCCAAACGTGTGTCTTCAATGTCTTGAGAATAGCCTTGTTTTGGTTTATTGCCAAATACAAGGGAAGACTTTATCATATTCATGGGATGCTAGCATGGTTGCATCCGAGCATTTGTTTCTACCTATGTTAGAGTAAGATAGTAAGAATAAACTCAAATTGAAAGCATTGTTTCATTTTATATTCCCTTTGGCATTTTTTCTTGTGACTCCATGGAAAATCAATTTTATGAAAATTTCAAACAATTACATTGTGAATTGTGTTATTTGGGACTACATAATGAGAATATGAAACTATCCCACCACAAGGTTTCTCTCCATGTTAGGGGATATAGCTAGTCTGGCATAGATTTGAGGTCCTCATACACTTGCTTGAGTGCACGCCCCCATATGGAGGCAGGTGTTACCCTTCATATAGCATGAGATTCTTGGTTCGCCATGATCCACTGACCTAGCATGTCACTGTTAACCTGTTGTGGTTTTTGGATAAATTTGGACAACAATATGCTGTTTATTGAGCTAATTTATACACAGGTTTTTAAATCAATTAGCAATAGCCCAGATTTCTGCAGTTTCCTCTTTGCAAACTATACTCGAGCTTTAGCCTTTTTCGAAATATGCCAGACTGGTTGGTATATACTATATATCACATCAAACTATTAACATTGGG
Organism: Pinus taeda; assembly: GCA_000404065.3. Classification (NCBI taxonomy): domain Eukaryota; kingdom Viridiplantae; phylum Streptophyta; class Pinopsida; order Pinales; family Pinaceae; genus Pinus; species Pinus taeda. Next base: position 33,705 of record APFE031368620.1, read on the forward strand.
TGTGCTGTTTTGATTCTTATAACTAAAGTTGTTTAATTTGATTGAATTGATAATGATTGATTCTGTTTCCATGATAGGAAACAACTTGTTTTATCTAAAAATTAAAATAACACATAAGATTCGATATGCACTCTTGGTTTCTCAAACAATAGGGATTCCTGTTGGGGGTGCTGATTTATCATTTGATGGATGCTGGGTAATATTTCACATAATAGTATAATACTTATGCCCAGTATTTGTCTTTGATGAAGGAGCCTTGGTTTCATGAATAAAATTTTAAATCAAACCCCAAATTTTGACTTAATTCCATACAGACCTTGGTCATAGGTATGCCTCTGACTTTTGAATCTTGATGTGATGTATCCTAATCTTTAGTGATCCTCGGACCTCTTTCCTTGCTAGGGTCAGCCGCTTAATTTTTGCAGTAGGAGTTTGTAAGTCAGCCTTCATAATTCAAATTATCAATACCATGCTGTCTGATCTTTGAAGGGGAAGGAGGCCATGGAGACTTGTCAAGTAAAAAGTAAAACATGCTAGATCTGTTGAGCTTGAAACCTTCACCTATTTTCTCTGCCTGTGAAGTTGAAGTTGCCATGAATGATCATCCTTTGAGAATTTGAAATTGCAAAACTGCGTTGAACAGACTTAGAAATTGCAAACTGTTTATTGCATATATATTATTTATTAAATGATGAGATAATTTTATTATTTTATTAACATCCAGAAATGACCAAATAAATTTTTTTAAATACATATCTGAACTTTGAAGACTGATATTTGTCAATTTTCTTTTTTCGGTTTCATTTACATCATCATCATTCATGGCAACTTCAAGTTCAGCCATTAATGAGGCAGAGGAAGTTGCACAGGAAACTGAATCAACCCAGAAAATTGATCCAAAGTCACCACTTTGGAAATATGTAACTATTGTTGGGAAGATCCAAGGAGGTGGATCATTGGCATGGGTTTGCAGTGAATGCCAAAAGGAGTTTAA
>APFE031368620.1:37360-72369 GCA_000404065.3 Pinus taeda
ATATATTATGTGTCGTTTCCTGCCGTATCGTATCCAGATTTTTTGAAAATTTGCCGTATCCATTTCAAATCCCGTACCCGTATCCGTTCCCGTATTCGTTTTCTGATAACTTAGCTTTCCAGTCTGGTATTTAAAGTTATCTAGAAGGTACATTAGTAATTGATGTAAATGCAAATAAATCAAGTAAATCCCTCTAGGAGGGGAATTTCCCTTCCAAACTCTCTATGTCGCACATACAATTACCGTCCTCGCGTGTTTCAAATGATTCATTTCCAATGTCAAATCCCACGGTGATTGTTTTTGTAGGGCCTTGTTCTATATGGTGATCTGGGTTTGAAACTCCACAGTGGCCATGGGTGATTTTGATGTCTTAGATGCCCTTCAGTTGTGGTTTCTTAGACTACAAACTAGTGTAGCAAGTCACAAACACTTTAGCAAATGAAAAAAAATTATTGATTTCCAGTTGTTGGTGTGCTTAGTGTGTACCTGGTCTCTTCTCCATTTGAGCCATTTTTTCAAGTTAGCATAGAAAATTAAAAGTTGGCATTATAGTATTGTTTAGGGTGTACATCTTCAACGTTTTCTAGGCATAGTTTTTACTTTCAATTGTAAAATCTGGGATGATGTTATGGACTAGCTTTTTACAGGATATGCGAAAACCTATGTTGATAATCCAGTGAATAAACAAGAGTTGAGGCTTTTAGGGCATGGAATGATGTTTTTAACTATTTTTTCAGTCTCTATATAGTTTTTACTTTCAATTGTAAAATCTGGGATGATGTTATGGACTGGCTTTTTACAGGATATGCGAAAACCTATGTTGATAATCCAGTGAATAAGCAAGAGTTGAGGCTTTTAGGGCATGGAATGATGTTTTTAACTATTTTTTCAGTCTCTATATTGTGAAAGTTATGCTCTCAAACATGGTTTAGTGAATTTGAGATTCTTGTGTGTAAATGTTTGGCTTCACACGTTGTTTAAAAATGTGTTTTCTTAATATTTTGTGATACAAATTTATCAATGTAAATATCAACAGAAAAAAAAAAAATAAAGAATAAGAAAAAACCAAACAGCAAAGAGTTATAGCATTGTTGTCAACCAGTTTTTAAGTAGTACATCATTTGAAGACAACATTACATTCTTTGCTTGCTATGAGTACAAATCAAAGGTGAGATTTTTTTTATAATTAACAATCAATTTTGGTCGTTTTATATTGTTCTTTGATCAAGTTTTTTTATTGATTGTTTTTTTAACCATGTTTTAGAGTTAGGTTATTATGTATAGATTACTAAACCAAATTATATTTTAGACAAACAATCAACCACCTCACATTTATGTCGGATTCTGAATTTTGTAGCTGATTAGTTATTTTTTTGCACCAGCCATCTCATTCATGCCCAGATATGATACAAACATTGATTTTATGGATCCAAAATCCATTTCTTATTGATAAAAAATTAAAAAATACTGTCAAAGCAAGTGAAATTAAATTATCTAAACTATAATTTACTTTTTTTTTTCCCCTAGGAAAAAATCGTAATTTTATTCATGTTGAAAACATTACATTTTGTAGATGCTTATAGTATATGCAAATGGTTGAACCTGTAATAGGCAGCGGACAAAAATAAAAGCTCAAAATGGCAAAAAACAGCTCCTGAAATGACAGGAGGACCAAGTAAAAAGTAAATGTTAGCAGGCCTATTTCCTGCCTTTTTTCTTCTCTACTTTACGCCAGACTCCAGTGCTGATAGAAGGATCTAATACAGCAAGTTGATTTTCCTCTGAGTAGGCTGGTTGATCTTTCTCTGAGTCCGATCCTTCTGGGCTATGGGCTCTTTTGACACCACTTATTTCCAATTGTAAATTTTGTTGTTGTACCGAGTTGTGTGTCTCCAGATTGGGCTTCTCATTGCCTTTGTTTGACTCTTCCCCCGGCCTCATTTGTGTGTCTGTTGGTTCTGTGTTCAGTGCTTCCTCCTCCAGTGGTTCTGTATGCTGCCACCCTTTTGGTTTTTTCTGTTGTTTCTTGTTCCCTTTTGTCTCCCTGCTAGTCAATGGACATGCATATTCCAGGTGCCCTGTCTACAGACATCTACGGCATCTGAATGCCGTGTTCTCGTAGTCAAGATTTTGCGTCCACAGTGAATTATTGAAATTCAATGTGATGTGATCTGGCAATCCTTGACTTAGATCCACCTCTACACATATTCTAGCATATGTGAATAATCCCCGCATAGCTATGTCTTCATCTGTTTTAAGATGTTTTCCTATAGAGTTCCCAATGGCTGTTAATGCTTTGCGATGCCAAAAATGCAGTGGGAGGTTGTGCAGCCTTACCCAAACTGGTGTTGTCGAAACAATCATGTTGTTGGCATCAAAGTCCGGGAACCAGGGGGTGATGAAGAGGCCAGCACTTCCCCAAAACCAAGGCCCCTGGTTAATGATGTTGTCTCGTTCCAGTTCTGTGTTAAATATGACTATGAAGAAACCCTTAGGGCATAGGTATATTTCACATTTGGTTGACCATGATGTAAATACCCACTGATGCAATGCATCAGCTTTGGGCCAATAACCATTAAATCTGCATATTGCGGCATTTTGCATTAAATATGAGTATAGATCTGATACCTCCGGCAATGTTGCAGTAAGTAAAGGTGTTTCTTGCTTCTGTTCCACGATGTAGGGGCCTGGTAGCTCAGATGTGGTTGCTGTTCTGTGGTTCTATGGTTCCTTTCCTTTGACTGCGTCGCGGAAGGTTCCTGTGGTTTTAGAGCTGGTTCCCTTACAGCCGCCTCGTAGTCTCAGGTTGAGTATGATGGTTGAATCATTTGCAACTCCATAGTGCTGGAGTGTGTGATGGTCCTGCAAACAGAGTCCGGAATATAAGAGATTTTGGACTGTTGTTGGAATTCCCAATTTGTTTTGAATCTCCTTTTTTAGCCCTAAGACATCCATCCCTTCCCTGATCTGAACACAGTGATGTCTGCCTTCTATAGATCTGATAAATATTTGAGTCAGTACTGATGGATCAGCCCTATTCAAACCCCGATCTATAAATATTTGAGTCAATACTGATGGATCGGCCCTGATCAAGCCCCGATCTATATGACTGAGCTTCAGATCTGGCGGATCTATAGTGATTCTGGAGTTTTCATGCCTTTCCATTGAATAAGAAGGTTTGGTACCTCCTATCCGCAATGTTCTGGTTATCTCTGCCTCCGCTGGCGAACTGCGTGAGAACCCCTGGTGGAGGTAAAGGGGGCTTGTCCGTGACCTGGAGAATGATGGATCTGCTGCCGAGGACCGATCCGCCGTAGAAGGAAGCCAGATCCATGGTAATGTAATCGATTCTGTAGATCTAATCCACGATTTCTGGTAAGTACTCCTTGCGCTCACTGCTCCTTCGGCGATATGCACTGAGTCGGCGGTACTGAATATATCGTTAGCTCTGGCTATCCAGATCTCATCGAGCCACAGAGCCGAAGCCAGTATCCGGATGGACACAACCGCATTCGACAAAAACAGTTCTCCTTCGTGCCTCGAATCTATCGGTTGTTGCCTGGGTTCTTTGGTCTGCCATTTGGACGCGGCCATCAATCTTTCTTCGCGATCTGCAAGGGCTGGAAGCAGGCCCTTCGAGCCCAAGTAGCCTGAGTTTCTGGTGCGAGATGAGAACGCCATCTGTAACCCTCGTATCGCCGCAGATCAAAGTCCAGAGCACAACATAACCTAAACTATAATTTACTTTTTGCTTGATAAATATATGTATTTTTAAATTAAGAATTATCAGCATTTTGCTCTTTCGAAAGTCTTTAACCAAATTTATGTGAAGATAAAAATCTATCACAAATGACCCCATGCTATTTATAGTTGCATTTGGATGTACATGATGGAATTTCTAATTCTAATTCATTAGAAATTCTTCCTGCATTATCTGGTTTATTTCACCTACTTGTTTAATTACTTAACAAGTTATTTAACCATATAAATACTGAAAATAAGCACAAGTACAGTCTCAACCATCTAAAGATTATCAACTGAAAGAATAGACAAACACACAAGAGACATTGTTATTTTTGAACAATTGTCCCCGGGAAAACCTAACTTGGGAAAACCAATGCAGCAGTTCTGAGGGTTTTATTATTAAGCAACTTTTCTTGAGTACAACTGGGTGCCAAACTGGCTCACCCTACAAAGAAATCAATCTAGCAGTAATACCTCTCTTCAGAAGAAAATATTCAGCAAGTCTGCTCCACGAAAGTCTCTCCAACGCCTCTCTGAGGCTCTGCGTCAACCCTCCTGGCCTCTGCTTCAGCCTACAGATGCTCTGTGCTGGCTCTCTGACCCTTTGCGTCACCCATGCGGGCCCTTTGGCCCTTTGCACAGTCACTTTGGCCCTCTATTTGGCTCTTGTTGGCTTTATGTAGACTTCTTTGCCTCTGCGTCGGTCTTCTGACACTATCTCTACCTCTCTGCTATGCACTCACTGCCTCTCGCTGCAACTCTTATCACAAGTTCAATTTCTCTCAGCAAACCCAGCTCCAGAAAATCGAATTGATTGATAAATCTAGTGTATCTCCAACTAACCCTCAAGCCTCCTCTTATACTTCTTTTGTTGAGTCTTCAACGGCCGAGATTAAATCTCTAATCAACAGTTAAGATTAGATTTGGTTTTATCCATGTCATTTAGAACCTTCTCACCCAATTTTATATTAATACCCATTAATATTTTTATTTTCCCAATTTTAGACTTAAGAACCCATTAAAAATATTAATTATTTTAATATGTCTCTAACCATGTGGAATTTCCCCAAACCATTTCTAGGTCTTAGAGATCTCATGTTTTTTAGTTTCTCCATTAATTTTCATGGCTAGATCACATCCGATGCTACCCCAAATCGACACTTCCTCTAAGTGATGAATGTGCCATGTAATGTTCCACCACTGAACATTACTCTTATCATCCTCAACATGTGCTGATGTTTGGCCTTGCTGCCTAACATCCTCTGCACTGCTGCCTCCTGTATTGTTGCCCATGGCTCTGCCACTGTCACTGCTACATCTGTACTGCAACTCCCTCTGCATCCATGTTGTCGCTAGTCCTTTCCCCCAACAATGCATCTGCACTATAACCCTCTCTCATGATGTTGCATCGTGCTACCCATAGCACTACCACTGCTACTGCTACACTACAACTCAGTTACTAAGACAATGATAATTGATCTACTCAACTACTAACATCCTTGTCAAGCTAGAAGCGCTCCTGATGTTGAAGCTCTCACTGCTGCTATCCTGTGCTCCCTCTACTGCGTCTGTGATGCGGCAACAACTTTGTGCCTCCCGCACTGCTGCAAACACCTTTGTGCCTTCCTACACTGATGCAACCTCCTTTGTGCCTCTCGCACTATTGCAACCCTCTCTGTGCTGCCAGGGACTACTTTACTCTAGCACTGTTTTGTCCTTCCATCCACATCTTGCTTCTACCATCATCCGTCATCTTGCTACTGTCTCTCAGGTCTCCCGTAGCCTAATATGATCCAAGAGTTTGGGTACCTCAAAGATCCTACCCCACATCTCATGTAGTCCTCGTGACTACAACTCGATGTCACCCCACCTCTTCTCTAGAGGTACATGAGCACTCATGGCACGGTCGTTATCAGTCTCTATCTCCTTCTCCGCCTTAGCTGGTGCTGCCTTGGAGTCAGAAGCCTCTCCCTTATTCTTCTTCCTGGGACACTTGATTGCATAATGGCCCAGCTCCCCACAATGGAAGCACTTTATCTTAGAGATGTCCTTCTTCTTCCTCTTCCTTTGTTGTCCTGCAGATGCCAGAGTCGCATCCTCTTCCTCCCCTTTATTGATTCAACCTCCTTTGCTACTACTTCCCGCCTTGCTCAATCGTCTGATCTCTTCTTGGCAAAGGGCTTCCCACAACTCTTCCCAACTTGGAAGATTCGCTCTGCCCAAAATGCTTTGGACGAATGTCTCCCACTCCTCGAACACTGTGTTCAGGGTGGTCCTCACCATTAACTCTTGTTCTAGCATACCCCCTATGGAAATAAGTTGGTCCCGAATCTCATGCAACCTGCTAAGGAAGTGATCTATCTGCTCCCCTTTCTACATCTAATACGACTGCAGCTGATTCTCCAATAGCATCTTCCTCTGCACGAAAGTGCCCTGATACGATGGCGTCAAGGTATCCCACATCTCTTTTGTCATATTCTTATTGGCAATATGTTAAACTACATGATCCTTGACCCCATCAAGGATTATGCATTTTGCCTTGGCCATTGCATCCTCATACTTTTTGTTATCAGCTGGGTCGACTAGGATAGCCACGGTTCTCAAGGCAAAGGCCTTAATGCGATGCCTATCCAAAATAGACAAGATCCTGGCCTTCCAAATGACAAAGTTGGATGCCCCGCCCAGCCTGTCCTGATCCCTCAATCCATTCATTGCCATCTTTGCTCTTTTTTTTCAATTCCCTCTAAGTCTCTACTTCCCTCCTGTAAGTTCTCCTCTAAACTCCTTCTGAATCTTGATTTCCATCCTAGAAATCCTCTCCTAGGCTCCCTCTAAGTCTCGATTACCCTCCTAGAAATCCTTCTACCAACAGTCGAATTGCACCTCTCCGATCCCCTTTGCTCTTGCAACATTGATCTGGATTTCTTGGCTAGCAATCCGCCTAGGTAGCGACTCCCTTCTTCCTTGGTTCTGTCCCTTTAGGTACTGTTCTGCTTCGGCAACAACAACACCCCACCAGCTTCACAATCCACAATCTTCCCACAACTTCCTAGGCCCCAACAACTGAAGAAATTGAGCCTCTTAGCTCTGCGCAATCCCGACAAGGTTGATTTGCTCCTCTGGCCAACTGCGTCACTCTTACCTGGCTTAGTAGGATGATGTGGCTCCTCGTGAGCCTCTTCTGCCTTCCTCTGCCTCTGTGTTGGCCCTCTCTCTGACTCGAAATGATGACGTTGGCCCTCTCTCTGACTCGAAATGATGACGCAGGCCCTCTATATCACTCCCTCTCTGCTTCTGACTCGAAATGATGACGTTGGCCCTCTCTCTGACTCGAAATGATGACGCAGGCCCTCTATATCACTCCCTCTCTGCTGCCTTCTGCTTAGGAACAACTTTGTCTCTCGAGACAATTATTTCTACTGCAAATCTTCTGATTAAGTTGGTGCCTTTAGTTCTTCTGTGATCTGCAATGCTTTGATACCATGTTGGAATTTCTAATTCTAGCCCGTTAGAAATTCTTACGGCACTATCTGGTTCATTTCACCTACTTGTTTAATTACTTAAAAAGCTATTTAACCATATAAATATTGAACATAAACACAAGTACAGTCTCAACCATCTACAGATCATCAATTGTAAGAATAGACAAACACACAAGGGACACTATTATTTTTGGACAATTGTCCCTGGAAAAACCCAACTTGGGAAAATCGGTGTAGCAGTTTTGAGGGTTTTATTATTAAGCAACTGTTCTTGAGTACAACTGGGTGCCAAACTAGTTCACCCTACAAAGAAATCAATTTGGTAGTAATACCTCTCTTCGGAAGCATATATTTGGCAAGGCTTCTCCACGAAAGTCTCTCCAACGCCTCTCTGAGGCTCTGCATTAGCCCTCCTGGCCTTTGCGTCAGCCTAGAACCCTTTGCGTTAGCCTACAGATGCTTTGCGCTGGTTCTCTGGCCCTCTGGCACTTGTGCAATCACTCTAGCCCTCTGTGTGGCTCCTGTTGGCTCTACGTAGCCTTCTCTGCCTCTGCGCTGGTCTTCCGGCACTATCTCTGCCTCTCTACTATGCACTCACTACCCCTCGCTGCAACTTTCATCACTGGTTCGATTTCTCTCAGCAAACCCTGCTCCAAAAGATTGAACTGACTGATAAATCTGGGGTATCTCTAACTGACCCTCAAGCCTCCTCTTGTACTTTTTATGTTGAGTCTTCAACGGCCGAAATTAAATCTCTAATCAACAGCTAATTTTATATTTGGCTTGATCCATGTCATTTAGAACTTTCTCACCTAGTTTTATATTAATTCTCATTAATACTTTTATTTTTCTAAGTTTAGACTTAAGAACCCATTAAAAATATTAATTATTTTAATATCTCTCTAATCGGGTGGAATTTCCCAAAACCATTTCTGGGTCTTGAAGATCTCACGTGCTTTAGCTTCTCAACTAATTTTCATGTCTAGAGCACATCCAATGCTACCCCAAATCAATAACACACTTGATACATTAGTCCCATTAAAATAAGTCCTTCAATTTGAAATCCCATCTTTATATTGAATCATACTAAAGTAAAATATCAATACATGATAAGAAAATTATACTACCACACTATTTGCCTTTATATTTTCTATCACAACTAGTTTGCATTGTTCTAATTGAATATGTTCTTTCAATTTTGCTTGTGTTTGTAAAATGTTTTACATTTAATCTAAAATTTTATAGTAATATAATGCATACCATGTCAAAACATGTTAATGTGTGTTTTTTTTTTTAGTATTTACTCCAAAAGAAAAATGTTCTTGAGCAAACTATGTAGGGGTTTCTTCACATTCTATGAATGACAATTTAGGTATATAACAAAAATAAAGTACATACAGTAATAACATAAAGGTATTGAATTTGCACATTTCTTAAATGCATGTCTATTCACAAGTGTGACCATTCAATGTATATACACATCATATATCATTGTGTAATCAACTTATTAATTGTCAATTATATATTTTACATCTTATATGAAGTTCAAGTATTTGTCCTTAATAGGTTTGATATTTCCTCATAAATAAATTATTTTTCATTACTTTGGTATCAATACCCCTTCTAAGCCACTTGATGATTTGATGGTTGACATATTTATCATAGTTTCTCTAACTCCGTGTCTTTGATCACAAAATGAGTTTTGGCCATTTTAAATTCAGAAATTTCATTTGAAAAAAAATCATTCCACTGCAAATCTAAGAATTAAAAGAAGGGTTTGATTACAAACGAAATATTAATACATGTGAACAATTGACTTTAACCACTAGATAGTGGAAGTACAACCATGTAGATCCATCATTGAAGAAAATAACCAAAAAAACCTATTTAAAGTCATGTATCTTTATCATTTACAATTATTCATCAAATTATTGAAAGGAGATTAAAAATGTCAAAATTAGTGTGATAGCCACCATCTAAACTACTAGAGAATTTCTTGATTAAAATTTTACCATCGTGATTGTAACATATGTTGGAGATATTATGGGTTTAGCCATTTTTCTAAAATAAATATCTAAAGTCACTAAAACTTGTCAAACAACTAGTAGAATTTTTAAAAATAAACTTGGTCATACTAGCCACCAATGAAGAAAAGGAATAACAACCATATAATTTGTGAAGGAAAATGATACTCATCGTATGAAAGAAAATAAAAAATAAAATAATAATAGAATAGAGACCATTGTCAAGATAGAAGAAATCACTAAAGATTCCTTCTCTCATGTCATCTACACCTAATTTTGTGTTTGTAAAAAATCATGTTCGAAGGCCATGATTTCAAGGACTCTAAAACACACCCAATCTATTTTGCAGATCCACATCATCCAACACAATGTTATCAATGAATTAATGCATTGTCATAATATTTTTCATTGTTATAAAATGCATTGATGCTATGTGGAAATCATCAAAGAAACCAATTCCAAGCATACAGTGAAATTGGTTGCCTACTCAGGATTTGAGATTCTAAGAATAAACAAAAAATAGGATTGCTTAGCTGAGTGTTCCCATACTGTAGTAGAGCAATATAGAAGAATATGGAACAATCGATTAGTTGTAGTCACCATGATGAAACTAATCCCAAGCATGAACCATCAAGCAAATATAAATCACAACCATTCATTTCATATTGATTTATGAAGAGTTCAAAATCACAACCTTGGACGAGGATTTCTCTATCACAAACATACAAAGTAAGTAATCACCTCCCACTATAAAAGAATAGGAAGAGTTCATAAATTAGTCATCATCAACCTGATAGATAAATTTTAAATATAGAGTATCCAACAAAAATAAGTCACAACCCTTCATTGTATCTTATTTTAATAATTCAAATTAATGATAGGAAAAGGTAACTATAAAAACAAATTATTTAAAGAGTGAAAAAAAATCAATTAGAAGTTATCAAGGTTCCCTTAAAGTTAGGTTTAAATTTGAAAAGTTAAAAGTACCAATGAATAGGATACCAAATTGAAGGTTCTAAGTTAATCAAAATAAAGTGGAGAATCATATAAAAAAGGAGATAGTAAAATAAGTGTTCCTCAAGTCAAAGATTGTCCAGATAAAGGATTGAAGGCTCACCTGGAAAGGAGTAATTGTTATTAATTAATGAGTATACCTTATTGAATATGGTATTAGTGGGAGGACTATCTAAGGATTCATTTTCAACATTTATGAAAAATAGTTTCAAAATCGATGTGAACATTTAATGAGTTACAAAAAATGCAAAGGAGAAAACAAGTGTGTCAATGATGAAATTTATCATTTTGGAAAAATGTGAGCAAAATGATCAGGTATCATCATAACAAATATAAAATCTCATTAACGAATTTAACAAGTTATTATAGAAAAATGAAGAAAATTATAGTCTAAGGAATCACAATCAATTTAAGCTTTGTTACACAAACTAAGAAATGAAAGAGTGAGAACAAGATGCAACATGAAAATATAAAGAAACCATACAAAATCATAATAAAGTGGAAATCAAGAAGTTATCATATGTAAAAATGCAAACCATGGGGAAAGGATCCAATACATATACTGAATATCATAAACTAAATTGATGCCTATGTTGGAATGTTATTAACCGAGAAAACATGAAAATACACAATTTAGAAGGATGATTTATCATCATCCAAATTGCAAGAGATTACAATTAATTGCAAAATCAATATTAACATAATGTTGTTTTTTCAAGTGCAATAGATACAAAAACAATATTACTGAACTACTGATAATTACTTTGAATGATATAGATCTTGTTTTAACAAATCCAATTTATTATTAAGCAATTACACTTCAGAAATTCAACCATAAACCATAAAGACAATAGAGATCACAATGCACAAAAAGAGAACACAAGATTTACAATGGGAGAATCCACTTGGGGGGGAACCCAACAACCTTTTCTTTAGAGAAACTCTTTAGTTCAACAAGAGATACACCTAATGTGGCTAGTCAAATATGACGTCAAAAAGAGAAACAAACTATGGTCAAACCTAGTCTCTAACCCTCAAGTCAAGTCAAACCAAGTCAAACTTCTACCCTTCAAAATTTCGGCTTGCCCAAAATTTCGACCTCCCCAGAATATGTTGCCCAAATGCTGCCCAAAGCTACGCCCTACCCATAAAAGGTCACAGTGTGAAATATTTAAAGAGAGAGATATGCAAGCTAGAGAGAGATCTTCATCCTTCTTCTTCCTCTTGTCATTCACTTGAATAACCAAAATTTTTCTTCTTGTGTGATGGTCGAATGACTCTCTTGTGGAGGAGGTCGAATGCCTTTATATAGTGATATGCCCATCCACAATGGGAGTGTCTCTTCACTAGACCAACTTGACTTGAGGGAGGGGTGATTTAACTAACTTGGAGCCACAAATATAAATTTCAAATTTCAAAAATTACTCTTTCAAATCCAACATGAAGAACATGTCTTACAAATTCTTTCAAGGGCTAAATAATCAAAATGACATGAATAACATGTCTTTCAAATTCTTTTTACATTATAAAGGAAATATAATTATGTAGACCAACCATAGCTACAAAAATTCAACACATAAAAGACAACCTTCATAGATTTAAAATATATACAATCCTAAAATAGAGTGGAGACCAAATCAATACCTTAGAGACATAAGATGAGAAGCTTCATCCAACAATTTATTATCACAAAATCCTAGTGAAGATCAACATGGATGGAGATAAAGCTAGAGATTGAGGTGGGTGATGGACAAAGAGGGGGAGAGAGAGGGAAGAAGAGAGATGGAGAGAGAGATGGAGAGAGAGTGAGAGAGTGTACGCATGACGGAGTAAGGGAGAGAGAAGAGAGAGAGGAAGGATAGAGAAGGAGAGAGAGGGAGGGAGAAGGGGGTTGAGAGAGAGAGAGAGAGAGATGAAATTGGGCGTGCTTATGATGGAGGAATTGAAAGAGTGAGGGAGGGATAGACAAAGAGAGGAAGGGGGGGAGAGAGGGGAGGGTTGTTAAGCAAGGAGGGAGAGAGATATATAGAGAGAGAGGGGTGGGAGGGACAAGGATATCTCTCTCTGTCACCTCGATATTACTCCCTTGCTCTCTCCAAATTCATCTATCTTCCTTCCTCTCTTTCTTTATCTCTCTCCGCTTCCCCTAGTCCCTCCTTCACAACAACAACCTTCCTCCTCCCTCCACCCAATGCTTTGTCTCTCTCCTCATCCCTCTTTGCCTCTCTCTCCTCTATTCTCTCTAAACATTCCTCCACCATCTCTCTCTTATGCATACTCCCTCATTCTCTCCCCATCTCTCCCTTTTCTCCGCTCTCTCCCCAACTCTCCCTCTCTCCCCCTTCCCCCATGTCCCCCCCTCTTCCCTCATTACCTCATTATCATCCTCTCTCTCTCTCCCCCCACCCTTTCAATTGGGCCCTCTCTCACCTATCTCTACACCTCTCCCTCCATCACACCTTATCCCCCATCTCTCTCTCTCTGTATCTATGTGTGTGTGTTCATTTTCCCTTCTTCACTCCCTATCTCTCTCTTCCCCACATCTCTCATGTGTCCCCCTCCCCCACACTCTCTTCTCCTCTCTCTCTCTCTCTCTCTCTCTCTCTCTCTCTCTCTCTCTACCTTATGTTGGAAAATCAAGGTCGCTGAAGATTAATCTTGATTCTATTTACTTGATAGTTACTTGGGAACTTTGTTTTCTTCTTATTACATTATTTGTGTTCATTTTCATCAAGAAATCACCAAAATGAAGATCACAAGAGACAATAGACAAAAAATATAAGCTCCATGCTAGGGAAAACCCCCACAACTTAGGGAAAACCTGAACAATCTCCTTCTTACAGAATCAGATCAAAATGATACCTCCAAGACCCAAGCACCAAAGTTAAAACTTCCTCCAAGCATCGAATCAACCCTCTAGTCAAAGTCTTAATAATATCTTCACAAAATTGTTGTGCTTGTCAACAACCCCCCCATTTATTAAAGTTAGTAGTAAAATATTACTTTAATAAATGGGGACCCTTTCAAAAAATGTATATCCACAAAAAATCAATTCTAGCATGTAGGTATTTCTTTTATTTTAGAATAAATCAAGATATCAAACAAAACCTAGAAAACCATTAAAAAACTACTTTTTCTTATTTAGCATGAAATGCATCACAAACGATACCTTTCTAACCCACCACGATCTACAATGAAACAATTGAAAAAGCAAATCTATATTCGAAAGATGGTCATAATGTTAGAAAGTCCTTAAAGCTTTTTTAAAAAGCTAAAGTCTTGCATCACAACATCACTGTTTATAAAAGACTTCTCTTAAGAGGTTACCCCGAAGTATTTTGATTTGCAAGATTGCGATCTGCGAAATTGCAATGGTATGATAGCCTTCTCGCATCGCATTTCAATCATACGACACAAGCCTCAATCTATTATATGTCGATATTGTGAAATGCGATCTCAACCTAGACCCACCTCTTAATCTTTTCACCAACACATGCGGAGGTCCATTATTCGTTAAAAAGAAGCCCGATAAGTAATGACGTTTGTTTCTCACATCTCGCACAAACTCGGAAAGTGGTATGTTAAACAAAAACAAATTATGTGATATAGTGATCTGTGATATTGCTTTGCAAATCGCAAAATCTCTATTATCACAGTTTAAAGGCTCACCACCCTAGGATATTGTTTCCCGATTTATGATGTGAATATTTATGGACATTCAAGTTAAATAATAATGGATCATTAGTGGGCATTTATGAAGAAGTAACTGCATTTATGTGTGAAAGGCCATTTAGATTGATTTGATATCTTCTTACGTGATTTCAAATAAAACACCTTTATCACCTTTACTGGTTTACTTTATCGATTCATTCCTATGTTCAGTATCAATTTTATTCGATAAACTGTTCCTCTTGAAACTTTCAGGAAAAAACCGCAGAACAGGGAGTCAAAAGCAATGGTGAAGAAAGGGAAAGTAATCACCTCTGAGAAGTCAAAATTGACTCCTCTGTTCACAGATACTACATGTAATAAGGAAGCATGGACATCTACATGGGAGACTATGTATCAACTACTGGCGGAAGAACAACCAAGGATTCTTGAGACAACGATTACAGTTGATGGACGTGATTCCTCTAATGCTTCCATCACTAAGCTTGCGATCTCATTTCTGCACCGAATAGTCTCGCAACCAAAAATAATCCCCTATACTGATATGGTTAAGTGGATCATTGACAACGCTAATATATCTGACAGAGAATTCAAAACAGGAGGTTAGGAAGTCATAGGATATTTCACTCCAGATAGCCTAAGGCTCATGTACCACCTACCGGAGCCACAGGTTACCTACAACAGACAATTTGTTGAGAAATTTGTCAAAGAAAATGAAGGCCCAGTGGGCTACACAAAGAATTGGTCAAATAATGAAGAAAGAATCAAGAAAGACAAAAAAAGTATGTACGCCATTGCATTTTTTTGTTCCCCATCCTATTTTGCTGCGGCTATGCTCTATAGACTATTTGGCAAACCAACAGTAACAAATTCTCCTTAGAATGGTTGCCCTTAATATATGTAGCAATGCAACAATAGTAGATTGGGCACAAATCATGTTTGATAATTTAGCTAAAGCAATTATAGAGTATAGAAGGAAAAGGAGTATTGCTTCGAGGGTTTACCCTCTGTTTTTCATGTGTTCTTATGTTATGGACGCTATTTGTTTGGTTCTAAATTCCCTCTTATGGGATGGAAGTGGACTATTCAAGATCTACTTCCTATTCACATCCACCACAAAGACATGTGGGAATTCAGTTTTGAACCACAATTTTTCAAGATTTGTCATGGGGTTATGCTTCCCATCCATAAACGAATTTATAACTGAGATGCCCCTAGATTCTCCCAAGAAGCTGAGATAGACATCCTCCCAGTAGCTCGATGGTTTGGGGAAGAGAAATTTACTTATATCAAAGTGTTTGGCAGCATCACCTCTCCCCATGTTCTCACTTTCTGTGTCCTAAATAAATTAATGGCTAGAGAGATAACCTATCAGACATGTAGTGAAGGAGGAATAAGCAAAGCATGGAAGGAGTCAAAGAAGGTCGTTTGACCTCAATTTCCTGTGTCATGTGGAGTGTTTTCATTACATGACCTTGGACATGCATTCAAGGAAGTAGATAATATCTTGTCTCTATGATTACCTAAGTTCCTCGGAAGACAATACGACCCATTCGGTATTGTTAAGGATTTTACCACTATGGTCAAAGTAAAAATATTCAGCCATGAGAAGGACCCATTTGATCATGTTTTCTTACAGAAGAATACCTTCATAGAAGTGAAGTATATGGCACAGATACTTTTTGATCGAGAGGGTCTTGAAACATTTTATAGCTACAGAGAAAAGAGATTATCAAAGGTCCCATTAGACCAATTGTTAATTGAACCAATAAGGGAGCCCACTCCCAGTGTAAGCATAGATGGTGACTCTAAGGAAAAATGTAAAACCAATTCTAGAAAGGGTTCCGAGAAGTCTTCAGAAAATAAGAAAAGCAGGAGCAGGGAATCAATCCAAGATACAACCCAGTCTGTAGCAAAGATAGATGAACAGGCCTCGACCGTCAAGCAGATTGAAACCCAAACTCCCTCTATATAGCTGATAAATCCTCTGGTAATTAATTTGGAAGAGGAGTGGGATAATTTCAACAAAAAACTCTAACACAGAGGAACAAGCACTGGAGACACAAATGACACATTAGGAAACAACTCCAGAAATTATAACAGGGGGAACTGTGAATACTCAAGAAATAGAACACATTCTTGTTACCCCCACCTCTGAAATTGTTTTCAAAATTGAAGAAATTCCCCCTCCTGATGTATTTTATAGCCCAAAACACAAGGTCGTTGTTAAGAGACAGAGAAAGAAAATAAAATTGGAATCCACAACTGCTACCACTCCAGACAATGAGTCGATGGATGTCCTTTGGAAAGATTCATCCACCGACCCATCAGCCAATCTCCCCAGGCTCTCGTAGTTTGCAAGTGCATACGCTACGACAACCATTGACAAAGCAACAAAAGTTAAACTATTTCTTAAAGAAAAGGAGAACAAAATTTTGTCACTGGAACAACAGTTACAACAAGCCAAAACCAACCAACAAGAAGAAATACAATTGGCTAAGCTATAACAGGAGTTCCAACAAATGAAAATAGAACATCAAAGTAGCTTGGAAGGTAAGGAGGCACAGATACAGAGCATAACAAATCTTCATAAGGATGACCCAAAGATCGATCAATTTGCCACTGAAGCACTCAGCCTCAATTCCCAGCTCACACACCAAAAATAATTGCTATGCCAAAAAATCTCGCAGTTGAAATCTCACTGCGAAATAAGCGACAAGTTAACAAGCCAAGTTGTGGAAATGCGGCTTGAATATGATGAAATTCTTAGAAAGGTTTTAGATTTCATAACTTGGCAAAATTCTGAGAATGGGAAAAGAGTCGGCATGCCCAAACTAGATGAATCACATAAGGAGATCTTATTTGCAAGTTGGGGTTCTCAGCTCAAAGAGGCAGAGTAGGCAACAGAGGATGCGGTAGTAGCGACAAACAGTATCATTGGAAGTGTAAATGAAAATTTTCATAGTGCTAATCTTGTGGCAGAAACCACCCCTGGTTTCCTTCCAAATGCAAAACAACTTGAATTACAGTGGAAATAAGCAGCAGAAGAAAGAACATAAGCGATTAGGCAAGTAACTAGGTTAAACTGGGAGGCATATTGGCAATATCTAGTAAAACCACACAACCAGTGTATGACCCTGAAATGCCTAATTGTTTCTACCGAGAAAATGGTGCCAACGCTCATCAATGCTGTGTTTACAAGACAATTAAAAGCCGAAGTCAGCCAACCTACACTCCTCAAGACCATGCTAGATATTTGCGATCTGAAAGATCAAATGCAGGATTAGTCATTATGCACATTTCTATTTTTGTTTTATTTTGTTTAAATTGAGGCAATTTGTTTAAACCTCCTCAATTTTTTTTGTAATAATCTATTTTTAGTTTCATTAGTTAGTATTTAAACCCCTCTCATGCATTTAGAGAGAGGTCCAGAAATTTTATCAGAAACATTCTTCAAAACATGTACTTATGCTCCCTTTGAGAAACTTTTGGTGAAATTAATGGAAAGGGATTTATTTTCTACTTGAATTTGACATCTTCTACTAAAATTGCACTTCTGTACTCTTAGATGATGTTGGATGATTTGAAAGTAGATCAATATTGCTGGAACACATGAGTAGAACATATTATAAATGGTACTTTTATCTCTTAATTCTTTTTACTTATGCGTCAAGCAATACATTATCTTCAAGTTATTTATGTATGAAAGTTTGAATTTTAGATTGCCATTATTGCACTTGTTGTATGATGATCATTTATAGTTTATGCTAAATACATGAATGATTTTTATGCGATATATCTCTCATATCGTTTCGAATAACTTTTTATACGAAATGATCATTGTTAAATGGATTCACTTCTTATCATAATTGAATGATATTTATTATCATGTGCTTTCAAACATCATTTTAGATCACATGTATCATGTTACTCCCAGGATAGTTATAGTTAGATAAATATTTTTTATTAGGACAAACTGCACATGATTATTAGTTAAATTAGATTAAGTTTGAGGCTAGGTATTACTCCAAAATCTCAAAAACATCATCCCATTAGCACAAGCATAAAAATAGATTGGGAAACTGGTCTCATCATCCCCAGTCGGAGCCACTATTCCAAACGGAAAAGGAGTTCTCCCAAGGTCCAGACCAGGTGGTTATCCCCCTTATTGAGGCAACGATTTTCAAGCCTTCAACAAAACTATACCAATCGAATTCTCAATCTTGTAGTTTATGTCTGCAATTCACCCTGTGACATTCAACCCATGCAATCTGTCAATAAATCCCTAACTTCTTGTGCGAATAGGCAGAGATGACTTGATTTCAAAATCTCTTTCCTTCACTCTGATTTTTCCTTCTCTTCTTGACTTTCACTTCTTGTAGATGACTCCACATCGAACTTCAAATCTTCTTCATTCATCTCATAATGAGTCGAACTCTTATATTACATACACTTTTGAACATGCCTATTCTAGGATGACTTTACCATGACAAGGCTAAGTTATTCCTGACTTAGGCCGACTTAATCTTGGAGGATTCCTTAACTTGGTAGACTCAAAAATAAATTTCGTTACATGTTACAACTGTTGAGAAATCTAGGGCAGATACATTAGTTGATTTCTCTTACTTCGATAATTGCCTGTGATGTATTTTTACTTAAATTGATTAGCTTCTTCTTACACTTGATTATTATTAGTGTTCTTTATCATCAAACAACTACTAAACAATAAAACCAATGAGACAATAGGACACAATATGTAGGCGATCAACCAAGGCGAAAACCTCTCCAATTGAGAGGAAACCCCACAAGAATTATTTTATTTTTATAGAAATTCAATTGACGAATTCCAAGACCTATGACCCTTGACCAAGACCCTCCAAGACCAAGTCAAACCATACTTGCAGCAACTTCTACAATTTCAACTTACCCAACAGATTCTTCTAGAACTTTGATCTTCCCAGCAAATTATTCTACAAGTTTGACCTACCCATAAAACACTTCTGCAACTTCGATTTTCCCAACAAATTCTTCTACAACTTCGATTTTCCCAGCAAATATATAATCCTGAACACGAGAGAGAGAGAGGCCCAAACACTTTGATCTAGTTCTTCTCCTTCTTTTTTGTCCTTTTCCATCTTCTATCTTAAAAAAATCAAACTTCCTTAAATGAGTCTCCAAATGAGGTCAAGTTCCTTCTTATTTAAAGGCTTGTGAGGGGTACAAATTGTTATCCTTATACCAACTTGTCCCTTCATGTAGGTTGACTTGATCTTTGCACCATGACGAGGTCTTGGAGGGTCTTTTGACTCTATTTTGACTCAAACAAATTTTCTTTACAATATGTAACATGCCCAAATGGGTCTTCAATACATGACAATGACTAAATTGACTTGATGAAAAACCTAGAAGCACTCAATGGGTGCTTGACCTAAAAATAAATTTCCCTTGAGCATGAAACCCATGCCTCAAGAATAATAATAATAAATTCATTTTTCCATTTTCAATAAATACATAAAATCATGATTACATATGTCATTATGAAGACCATACCTAGTTACATATTTCAACACTCCATCTTAACTAGGAAGGTATTCATAATCCATGCAAGATACTTTGACATTCTCAATCTGAATAATTCTCATAAGAAGAGTCAGATTCATAACCCATCTGTATAGCATCATATCATCCAACATTGTCACATAGGAAGGCCTTGACTAACAATTCTATCTCTCCACAAGTTTATAGTACAATGTTGGCAAGACCAATGATTTATAGACACCTTCATCATTGTCTCTCCTGGAGCATACCCCACCCAGGTGTTCACTGGGTATGTCCTTCCAAGACTATTCTTATCTTGGATTCCCAATCCTCAAAGAATATCAATCCTCTACGACTACTCTTATCTTGGATGCCCTACCACATCCTCAAATAGTATCAGATGCCAGATGCTTACCCAATCCTCCATTATTTTCTTCCCAAGTGAAGACAAGAATGATGTGTCTATCTCTCGCTCTCAAATAGGGAGGATATACCCATTCCAATGAAGGAATGTACCCATTCCTGTAAAAGGAATGTACTCAAGCTCCCTCTTAACAAGGGATTTTTCCAAGATCCCTCTTAGCTTAGGGACCTGCTTCCAAGTTTCTATTAAACCATAAACTTGATTCAAGTTACTTTCCAATTTACCCCATATATGCTTCGAATTTACTATCTCCTTCTTCCCATATATGCTTGATGTACCCCATTCCTCTAGTACTGCATTGAGCACTATAGTAGCTTTCCTTGTCATTATTTCTCCCAACTCTAGTAGTTGGCTCCTTATTTTCGACACCCTCTTAAAGTATGAGGCTATTCCTTCTTCTTTTGATATCTTCATCTTGTAGATTTCTTGTCTTAATGAGATCTTCAGTGCTTACGGAGAACAATTCTACAAGTTTTGTCATAGATGTCTTTTGAATTTTCTAATTTTGCTACATAAGGATTTTTTGATCCCTTATTTCCCTTTTCATGTATTCAGCTAGAGCTTGAGATTCTTCCTTTGGAGGTTTAGTGACAGAACCCTTAACATGCTCAATGGCTTCATTTTCTATGAGGATTGAATCTATCCTCTTCTTCCATGCAAGAAAGTTTGATGACCCAACCAATTCATTGCTCTCCTTGAAAAATGAATTCATTTTGATAGATTCAAATATAGATTTAAAGGTACTTACTTGTCAAGTGAAGATGCTCCTTGATGTTAATATATTAAACTTGACTCCTTTATTTTCATGATGATTGAAGATGTATTCCTTCAAATGTGATCCTTCAATGAGGGGGCGATCACCTTGATTCCTTGATGAAGATGATTATGCTTCTTCCAGCTTCTCTATAATGTATAGACTTTTAGATGATTTAATGTGTAGTTCTTCTATACATGAAATAGGGTTTTTAGGACTTCTCACAACTTCAAATCTTGACCCTTATTCATATTTTCAGATTGTTTTTGCAGGACTACAATTTCAGCTTCTCCTGTAGAAACCCTAGGTCACGCATGTGGCTAGAATATAGATATATTTTCCTCCTTTTGACATCACTTGACCTATAATCCTTCTCTTGAAAATTCGGCTTGCTAAATAGTCCTTTAATCCAAACTTTGGCTCCTTTGAGTGACTGTGATTTTCATCTTCTCCTAATGCAGGATGATGCCCTAACCTTCGCACGTGTGGAGAAGATTCAGCCAAAAAATAGATCATAAAATGCTTTGCTTCTCCTTCCTTCTTCCTTGATAAAACTTCTTTATGCTTCTTAGATGATTTTCTAGTGTTTCAATCCTTGATTTTCCTTTTCTAAGCTGCCTTTCCTTGTCTTATCACCTTAGCTCTGATATCACATTGAGAAATCTAGGGGCAGCTAGATTAGGTGATTTCTCTTCGTTTGATAATTGCTTTTGATACATTTTTACTTAACTTGAATAGCTTATTCTTAAACTTGATTATTACTAGTGTTCGTTATCATCAAAAAACTACCAAACAATAAAATCAATGAGATAATAGGACATAAGATGCAGACGATTAACCAAGGCCAAAACCTTTCCAACTGAGAGGAAAACCCACAAGAATTATTCTCTTCTTACAAAAATTCAATTGATGAATTCCAAGAGCTATGACCCTTGACCAAGACCCTCCAAGACCAAGTCAGACCTTACTTCCATCAAATTTTGCGCTTTCAACATACCCAACAAATTATTCTAGAACTTCAATCTTCCCAGCAAATTCTTCTGCAACTTCGACCTGCCTATAAAACTCTTCTGCAATTTCGACTTGCCTGGCAAATTCTTCTACAACTTTGACCTTCCCAAAAAATTCTTCCGTCCATCAAATTCTTCTTTCCAACAAATTATTCTTTCGACCAGATTCTTCTACCCAACAAATTCTTTTGCCCAACAAATGTAGAATTTGCAACATGAGAGAGAGAGAGAGGCCCAAAAACTTTGATCTAGTTCTTCTCCTTGTTTTTCATCCTTTCCTAGCTTCTATCTTAAGAATATCGAACTTGTTTGAATAAGTCTCCAAATGAGGTCGGGTTCCTTCTTATTTATAGGCTTGTAAGGGGTGTGAATAGCTATCTTTAGGTTGACTTGTCCCTTCATGTAGACCGACTTGATCTTTGCACCATGATGATGTCTAGGAGGGTCTTTTGACTCTATTTTGACTTAAATAAATTTTATTTACAATATGTAACATGCCCAAATGGGTCTTCAATACATGATAATGAATCAGTTGACTTTATGACAAACCTAAAAGTACTCAATGGGTGCTTGACCTAAAAATAAATTTCCCTTGAGCACGAAACCCATGCCTCAAGAATAACAATAATAAAATTATTTTTCTCTTTTCATTAAATACATAAAATCATGATTGCATATGTCATTATGAAGACTGAACCTAGTTACATATTTCAACAACAACATGCCCAAATGGGTCTTATACAAATCAATATTGACTCTCTTGACTCATGAAAATGACAAACCCTACAAGCATGAAGAACATGCTTAACCTAGCTGACCAATCAAAAGAAGCATGAAACCCATACTTGAACAATATTAATTTTTCTTTCTTATTTTACATGATACATAATATATATATATATATAATTACATGAATACAAAAACATTTATGAAGAGCAAACCTAGTTACTTTTACAAAACCTTCCCCCTACTCTCTCTCCCCCTCTCTAAACCTTCATTCCTTTCCATCTCTTTCTTTTTCTCTTCCTCCTTCCCTCCCTCACTAAAAATCCTCTTCTCTCTCCCCCACCCCCTCTCTTCACCCACACCATATTTCTCTTTACCCCCTTCTCTCTCTCCCTTTCCCTTCCTCTCTCTCATAGTGTCCCTCCCTCTTAGCCTACCACTCGCTCTCGCCCTCCCTCCCTCTATCTCTCACCACTCTAGCTCTCTATTTCTTTCCCTCCACCCTTCTCTCTCTTGCATGATTAAAATCTCTCTCCCCCACTTTTACCCTCTACCCCTCTCTCCCTCTCTTTCCCTTCCCCATTATCCCCACCTTTTCCTCTTTACATATCTCTCCTCCCTTTCTCTACCCCTTCTCTCTCTCTCTCTCTCTCGTTTTCCTCTTCTCCTTCATTCCTTCTCTCTCACTTTCTCACTTTCCCTCTCTGTTCACTCCACTTCCTCTCTTTCTCTATCCCTCCCTTAGCCCTTCCTTCACAACCACCCAACTCTATCTCTCCCCCCTTCTCTCCCCCCCTCCCTCCTTGCTTCTCAAAGAGTATATACATAAAAGAATGCATCTGCTTTGAGGAACGCACACATGATTTCAAAATAAATCACATGCACTTTTAAAAATGTGCATGCACTTTCAAAGGAACATGCATGTTTCTGAAAATGTGGTTGCATTCTTGAAAAATCCAGGTTGGTAAGCATGCGCGGTGATTCACGAATAAGTGTATGGTTTCAAATTTTTTATTCAAGATGAGATAAGTTCATAATTATTGAAGCTAGAGGAAAAGATATTACACAATGACATCCTAAAGTTGTTTGGTTAAGGAAGAGGAGGTAGCAATGGCATAAGTTGCAATTCCATGCAAATGGTTGAAGATGCACTTGACATAATATCAGAGAGAACATATCACAATAGCATATTACGTAGATGCTAAGGTAGGGGTTATTAGAGTTTTACATGACAAATAAGAGGATTTAGAGGCTATAGGAGAAGTTTATACTACTTTACATACATATAATATCAATGAAAAATGTATGTAATTTTTCATATTAAAATGATGGTGTGTGAAAAGGTAAACAAAGAAACTATTTAGTGTAGGAAGAGATGTTTACAGGAGAACAAATAGTTGCAACAATAGGTAAACATGGTGAAATATTGTTGGTGCATAAATAAATGACCATGCCAAAGAAGAAACCACAATCACCACTAGAAATTAAGTAGTTAGGATACTACATTTCAAAGAAAAGAGAAAAATAAGAGCTAATTCTTAGAAAGCCATTATTTATTCTGACAACACATAAAATATGGTTGTCATAGAAATTTATGTTGCATGGATTTCACACTTAGTGAAACCATACACTTAACACTCAACGTTGAGCATGAAGCCATGCATCATCTCATTATGAGTTAATTGTGTTGGTAGTGTTTCTTTGTTTATTTCCTTTCTTAGGGTGAACTAGTCTCATTTGTGAATGTGTTTTCCCTAGTTAACATCTAGTGCTTAAGTAGGGACCACTTTTATATTTTTTTCATAGGTCATACTTTTATCATGTGTATCCCTTATTAGGTATCTTAGTTGGAAATTATCTCCTTAGTTTGGATCAACCTTAGCATTTTTTCTTGATTTGGTATACCCATGTTTGTTAAATATGACTTTTTCAAATTTCCCAATGTCCTCATATCATTGTGGGTACACACAAGGGTTGACAGGGATGGAGATGTTTCCCCAAATCTTATGAACTATATTGTGTGCATGATTTGTATATTTCACATCCCATCCATGTATATCTCTCATGGACCAATGGATCAAAGACCACTTTTACAACAAAAGACCCATGGATTGGAAGAAAAATAGCTAGTTATTTTGTCAAACTTGCAAATTGGTAGTTGAAAAGGTTAGTGTTCTCTAAATTATTAATTTTCATTAAATGGACCCTATGTTTTTTTCTTTTGTATTAATAGTATTCTTTTCATATTTTTGAAGTTTATCCTTTTATTTTCAATTGTATTCTTAATCTTTATTGGAAATCTTTCATATTTTGAACCTCTATATCCTTCATCTTTAACATTTGGGATGCCTACAATTGTCCATGTCTCAACCAACTCACTTACAACATGGACTTTCCCTCACTAGGTCATTCATATCTTAGCATGGGTTCTTCCTCTTATTACCACTAGTTGAATTGGATCTAGCTTTTCCTTTATGGGTTTTATTTGGATCTTCCCACTATCTCTCTAAGTAGGACTACCAACAATACTATTGTAGGGAGAGACGCTCATAATTAAGGGTCAAATTTATCGATCCACTGGTAATATTGTTTTACTGATTAATTTGACAAATTTAGTTTGTTTGTACACATATTTCTTGTTAGTTTTTGATGGATATGGTAGAATCAGACATGCATTCTAGTCTTAGATGATTCTAAGAGGCTAAGAACACTAGACCTCCTAAGCCTAGAAAAATTTTCATGAGATAAGCTTGGGAAACAATTTAATTAAATTAATTTGACATAATTAAAATATTCCCGAAGTATAACTTAGGAAAAGTGGTAAATTAAAGTTAATTAATTAAGGATGTTCAAGATTTTTCTAGAGACTTCAATTTATCTTAGTCGTTGATGGAGATTAAATCGTAGTCGATGAGACTCCAACAAGAGATTATAAGAGCAAGTCAAAGGGCTTCGGGCTATCAACAAATATGATCATTGTGAGAAAGGTTGATCAAGCTACCTAGTTCAAAGTTTTCAGTGAGGGCGTAGTTCGAAACAAGGAAAGAGCATCAAAGAGACGAGGCATCAGATATTTGGAAAGGTAAATATTCTAGAGAGTTTCCCAGTGATTTTCCAGTGTCAAAGATAAGAGAAGGGAGGCTTAATTATCTATAGGGAGAGAAGTTACAACTAGTGTGAATAGCTAAAAACCTTAGTGTGAGTTGTTGGAAGAGGGTTTGTTTAGTTTCTGAAAGCCAAATCTAGTTCCAGAAGGAAAAGTGAATCTATTCCAGAGGCAAACAAAGAAAATATGGCTCATCTAGAGTTAGTTACAAGGTTGTACGAATTTTTTTTAGCCGGGAAGTGAACATTTCTAGTCTAATAGTGTGAATTGTTGAGAAGTGCATGTGGTTGGAGAGATGCCAATTTGATTGCAGAGGGAACTAATTTATCTTAGGAATTTTTCCAATTGATTTCCAGAGATTTTCCAATTGGGAACTAGTAATAATTCTCAAAATGTTGCATAATAAAATAAGCCCCATTTGTTGCATCGATTTTCCCTTCAAGGTTTTTAAGAGGATTATTGTCCAAAAATAACACTGCCATTTTATTGTGTGTGTGCATCTATTTTTAGTTCCTATTTTATTTTCACAACATAATTTTATTTTGAAGAATTGCAATGTGATTTATTTGATATTTGTTGTAATAATAATTACATAAGAGAAATAAATTGTTAAGTTAGAGGAATGATACTCAGTTGTTGTTGTTCAAGGAATTTTCACATGGCATAAGAGTGTAGTTCATCAGATATAGGCTCAAAGGTGAAAGGAAGTGAGATTGTGTAGTTTTAGAGGGATATCTTAGAACAATATTTCCATATCTATGCACACCAGCCAGGTAGTGCAAGTAGCAGAGAGGAAAAACATATATTTCCAATTTAGGTGAAGGAAAGGTTTTATTTTGCCTCAGATCTATAACAGAAGATAATGGATTTTCCAGGAAGAGGATTTGGAGAGCAGATCAATAAATTCACAAAGCATATCTAGCAAAGTGATTTTGTAGCAAAGGTTTTGCAATTGCAGATCAATGCAAGGCATGAAGAAAAAAGCTCACAGATGGAATTTCTAGAATTTCTAAAAGGGTTTCCATTTTTTTTTTTTTTTTCAAAAAAGGAAAGGAGGCCATAATTTCTAGCATAAAAAGGTTGTTGCAAGCTTTTCCTTCCAACCAATGAAATTTTTAGGGTTCACAATATGTATTCCAGATTTTGGAGAAGGACTTTTGGGAGGTAAAGCGAGCTACCCAATAGAAGTAACAAGAAGTATGACTTCCAGGAAGGACACCAGAGGCAAGTGCAGAAGAAGATCTGTGTAGCAGAGAGAATATCAAGTTGTCAGAAGAAGAAAGAGATTTCCAATGTATTATTCTCCAATTGATTTGAGTTTCCCAAAGATGGTCACACCAAGACTCAGAGATTAGGACAGACTTGACGAAACCTTAAACTTTGGCATTTGGAAGGCCAGGATGCAATTCCTATTGGATGACAGTAGTATTTGTTGAACAAAAATATCCTATCCAATTTCATGAGCACAAGAAGGATATGGCCAAAGAAAACAGGATGGTTGATTTAGGATCAAATTGTCTTGTATATTACGAACAATAATACGACAAATGACATGTGGGATGCCATTGTGAACTTGTACAAATATCCATCTGAGACTCAGAAAATTATTCTCAAGGAGAAGCTGAGAACAACCAAGATACAGAAGGGTGAGAGTGTAACTTCATATCTCACCAAGATTCAGGAATTCAGAGATGAACTTGTAGTTGATGGAGAGAAACTAGTAGATAGTGAACTAGTTCAAATAGCTCTAAATTGGTTTACCAAGGAATAACAAATTTTCATTCAAGGAATCATTAGATGAGATAAGCTACCAAATTGGGAATTATTTTGGAGGTACTTCACTCAAGAGGAGATAAGTCTCAGTCTCGTAGAAGGTGCTACCAACAACAGTGGTAAGGGACCAAAAGTGGAAAAGGAAGAAGAAAGTGTAGCCCTTGCAGGAAAGGGAAAGGTGAAAAAGGGTCCCAGTTAGGGACAAAACTCAAAATAAGGAGAGAATAAGAAGAAAGACCGATTGAAGATCAAGTGCTTTAGATGTGGTGAATTTGGTTACTAGCTCACCCAGTGTCCAAGATCAAGAAGGATAAGAATGGGCAGCAGACATCAACTTTGGCAGAGATCAATGAGTTGACCTCTAAATTGGAGGGAATTCTCATTTATAGTAGAAAAACCTCTAGATGGAGGGGGAGCATGATGCTTCAAAATATAAATATGGGTAGGGTCCATGAGGAGCAATAAGAAGTATAAATAAGATTTAGTTATTCTTCACATGGATTAGTATCTTTGCTACATGGACCCACAGTAGTAAATTAGCAGGAAGAACAATTGTGACACGGGAAGTGCATGAGCTCAATTTCAATAGGGTGTAGTCAGATACTCAAGAGAAATTACAAAGCCAGGGAGGCACAGTCATATTCTCGAGAGATTGTTATGGATCTAAAACTAGATGCAATTAGTTACTTAATAGACATTTGTGGAGCTATTTGGGTATAATCAAACACTCAAGAGACAGTTTCAGAGCTAGTTGTAGTGACATAGGTAGTGTGAATTGTCCAGTTGTAGTTAGTAGGTGCAGTTCTACCCAGAGAGATTTCCTGGTTATTTTTTGTGGCGGATCGATATTTAGAGTAAGTCTTGCTTCAGAGGGAGCAACCCCATGGAAGCTTGATCTTTAGGTTCTGAGCAGGTCAATACACATAGTTGTAGTGGTAGCCACGATGCAACGACAGTGCAGTAGCAATAGTGTAGGGGTGTAAGCAGTGTGGGATCAGAGATTGATTCAACTATAGTTGGTGGTAGATGAATCAAAGTATGCATAGTATCATGATGAAATTTTTTTTCTAGGTTGACTTATTCATAATGATTTCTAGCGAAAGTGAGTCATATTAGTTGAGGTGTGAAGAAAGGAGTTACAAAAAAATTCATACATTAGCGACGTGTAATAGTCTGACTACATATTATACATTCGAAGAGATGATGGATAGTGGGGTATAGTGGAGTACACCTTCCTTACAAAAAGGGAGTGTTATTTTTTTATGGATATGGTAGCATCAGATATGTGTTCTAGTCTCAGGTTGTGTTAAGAGGCTAAGGAACACTAGATCTCTAAAACCTAGAAAAGGTTTCATGAGCTAAACTTGGGAAACACATTAATTAAATTAATTTTCCATAATTAAAATATTTCCTAAATCTAACTTAGGAAAAGTGGTAAATTAAAGTTAATTAATTAAGGACGTTCAAGATTTCTCTAGAGACTTCTATTGATGAAGTATAATTGATCTTAGTTGTCGGTGGAGATTAAATCATGGCCAATGAGACTCCAACTACATATTATAAGAGTAGTTCAAAGGAATTGGGGATAACAACAAATAGTTATCATTGTGAGCAAGGAAGATCAAGCTACCCAATTCGCAATTTTTATAGAGGGCATAGTTTGAGTTAGGGAAAGAGCATTAGAGAGAAGAGGCAACAGAGATTTGGGAAGAGCGGGATTATAGAGATTTTTCCATTGATTTTCTAGTTTTAGAGAGACAAGAGAAGGGAGGCCAAATTATCTACAAGGAGGGCCACTACAACTAGTGTGAATAGTCAGAAACCCCAGTGCTAGTTGTCAAAAGAGGTTTTCTCAGTTTTCGGATGCTAGATCTAGTTCCAAAAGGCAAAGTGAATTTATTCCAAAGGAAGAGAGAGGCAGTATGACTCATCCAAAGTTAATTCTGAGGATGTACAATTTTCTTTAGCTAGACATTTCGCATTTTCAATCTAGTAGTGTGAATTGCTCAGAAGTTTGTGTGGTTGGAGAGAGGCCGATTTGATTGTAGAGGGAGAAAATGTATCTCCAGATATTTTTCCAGATGATTGTTGGAGTTTTTTTAGTTGGAAACCAGTTTTAATAGTTCTCAAATTGATACATAATAAAATAAAACCTTATTCATTGCACCGGCTTTCCCTTTGGGGTTTTTCCAGGGACTATTGTTCAAAAATAATAGTGTCATTTTATTTTGTGTGTGCATCTATTTCTCAGTTCCTATTTTATTTCTACAATGTAATTTTATTGTGAATAATTGAAGTGTGGTTTATTTGATATTTTCCATAATAATAATTACAAAAGACAAATAAACTGTTAAGTTAGGATAATTATACTTAGTTGTTGCAATTCAAGGAATTTTAACATTTCCCATTGTTTTGGGTATGACACAAAGGATGATCTTAGAACTTGGGAGCATGGAAGTGAGCTTGAAACTTATAATTCAATAGTTGGTTCAATATATTATTTTTTCAATATTATTCATTCCATGTATGTCAATTACTTTGGGTTTGTCTCATTCCATTTCTAGCTAGATCACCTATGTTAGTTTTAAGGTAAATCATCGTGTGATTTCTATATTATATTTCTTCATTGTAAAAAATACCCTTAGACCTTTGTGACCCCAAATATTCCCAACCTAAAAGGATGTTGAGGCTTAATTTGGTGTGGGATCATGGGCTCTTGCAATGCATATCCATTTAAACCCCATACTTTTACATGCAAGTTAAGGGTGACTTGCTACATGACTAATAAATTTGTTGATATTTTATTAAAATCCTTTAAAACTGAATAGATAACTTTAGAGGAAAATAGCATCCAACTCTCTTGAAAAAACAACTAGTGAGCATTTTTTTAAGGGGTGGTAGCCTAGGCAACATGTTCTATATGGATTGAAATAATAACTAAAGTGTTTTACCAAAAGATCTATGGTTTCATGAAGAAGCAAGACTTTTTTCACTTGACTACAAATTCACGTCTAGATATCAAATTTGAGTTCAAACTCTTCTCATCTTTTCATTTTATGTAAATGATGCAATTATTTTGTGAAAGAAATCAGAAAAGTCATTGAATGAATACAAAGAAAATCTTGCAAGGGATTTTGAAATGAGTGATTAAGGAGAAATGTAATATTGTTTCAAAATTCAAATATAAATACACAGATTAAATTTATGAATTCACTTGCATGGGGGAGATATATTGAAATTGTTCTTCAAAGATTTGGAATTATTGAATCTAAACTAATGGGAATTATAATGTAGATTTAAAGGAAATTGTACAAAGACATGGGTTTGAATATTGAGGATTAAATGAAATATATCAAAAAGGTGCCTTATATGAAAGCAATATCAAATTTAGCATATTCCATATGTTGGGTTGTGTTATATTCTTTCCACGACTAACTCACGTAGTTAACTGAGGGGTTAGAGGGCGGGGGAGGAAGCCCCCCTTCGTTGCGTTAATTATGTAGCAGGGGGGCCACAGGGGTTTTGAGGCGTACCCATAGCCCCACTTTATGGGGTCCGGTGCAGCGCCCTGGAAAATTTTGGTTTTCGACCCAATGTTAGGATGGGACCCACCTATGGTTTTGTGCATAATTTTCGTACATGTTTTTGGACGCAATGGTTTTCGGTCTATGGTATTAGGCACGATGGTTTTTGGTCCATGGTATTGGATTCTTCGACATGTATAAATATGTATTATAACATTGAAAGGAACATAATGAAAAATCAAGCTGGTAGTCCCGGTTTAGGGATCCAAGGGAAATCTCTGTGTATATGTGTTTTATGTGTTATGCTCTTGCATTGTTTATTTTCTGTGTTTTAGAATTTGTATGTAGGTAATTTCTGTACAGGGTTAAAACCTACATTTGGTATCAGAGTAGTTTTGGCTTCAAGGGGACGCCTTTGTTGCTGAGGGGTGTCGCTCGGGCCTGTGCTAGGCCCTGTCCAGTGGGAGATTTGCGAGATTGATTCTGGTGGTGAAAGAAGATGGGGAGCAATGGAAAGATAGAGGTCAATAAATTTAATGGTCAGAGTTTTGAGTTGTGGAAACTCAAGATGGAGGATCCGTTGGTGGATAAAGATCAGTATATCGTGGTAGATCCAGGTACTAAACTAACAAGAGTGTTTGATGAAGAATGGAAGAAGTTAGATTGGAAGGCAAAGAGCATAATATGATTGTGTGTCTCAGATTCAGTATTGTTGAATGTATCAAGGGAAGCTACAGTGAAGGCTTTGTGGGACAAGTTAGGGACTTTGTACCATTCTAAGTCTCTAGTGAATAAACTATTCCTGCGGAAAAACTATATAACTTGAGGATGAAAGATGGAGACTCAGTGATAGAGCATTTGAACGCATTTAATACTATGGTAAGTCAGTTAGCATCTGTTGATATTAAAATTTCAGATGAAGATAAGTGCATCAATTTGTTGTGTTCTCTACTAGATTTGTGGGATAGTCTGGTTATCGCAATAGGTAGAAATGCAACAACCTTGCAGTTTGATGTAATAGTCTCATCCTTGCTGACGGAGGAGATGAGACGAAAAAATATGGAGAGCCAGAATGGTGATGCCTTGTCCATACGAGGATGGTCCCAGAACAGAAACAAAAATAATTCATCGAGTGGGAGATCTAAATCTCCAAGAAAACTTGTAAAGGTGGTGTGCTGGAAATGCAGAAAGGAATGGCACTACAAAAGGGACTGTAAATCTAAAGCTCCTGATAAAGGAAAGGGATCTGATGATGCTCCTTCTGCAGAGGCGAAAACCACCTCAAATGAAGGTGGGGATGTGTACTTGTCTTCTTCAAGCACACATGTAGATTATGAGGCATGGTTGATTGACTCAGGTGCATCCTTTCACTTCACTCGCCATAGAGAGTGGTTATGCGAGTATGAGAAATATGATGGTGGTGATGTCTTCTTGGGGGATGATAAGAAGGCTAGAATCATTGATTGTGGAAAAGTAAAGTTGAAGTTGCAAGGTGGAAGGGTTAGAACACTTTTGGGTGTTTTGCATATTCCTGCATTGGCCAAAAATCTGATTTGTGTAAGCAAACTGGATGATGCAGGTGTAAAAACAGTGTTCGATAAGGATACCTGCAAAATGGTTCGGGGAGCACTGGTATTGATGCGGGGAGTTTGAATTGGAACTCTGTACAAGTTGCAAGGTAGCATTGTTATTGATGGGTGCAACAGTTCTATGGTTCCTGAAAGTGGAGCAGAAAATCTAGTGGTCTCTAGAGAGAATACCATGTTGTGGCATCAAAGGCTTGGACATTGTTGGGCATTGGATAATCCAGCGCTCCCCCTGTGTTTCGTGACATGGACTAACCGCCTCTTGAGGATCCGTTAACTCTGGCAATGCGTCCGTTTACTAACACCTAGGGGTTTTGGTGTAACGGCAATCGTGATCCCAACAAATGGTATAAGAGCCATCTCCTTTTTTTAGCCTTTATGTCCTTGTAACTCCTAGTCTGCTCCACTGCTCCCCATATAATTCAATAACTGATTACCTTACCTACTTCTGTCTGCCATCCCTACGCTCTCTGTCTGATATTCCTCTGACATGGTATCTCTGCGCTCTCTGCCTGACATGGTATGAACACCTGAGACTGCGCACTGCCTGGTTTGAACGCCTGGACATGCCTTAGCGGAGGATATCAATAAGCTAATAAGGGTAGCAGCTACGTCTCCCAATTTAACAATAGTTGCGTGAGGGAATTGAAATTTCATATATCTGAATGATGTTAGGCATATAGTTTCTTTTTCAATAAAAACGTTGTTGTTGTTAATACGCCTGAGACTGCGCACTGCATATTTGAGACAGCCTGCTCATGTTTTGTTATGCTTGGCTATTGTGGTGATAATACCTGAGAAACGTGGAGATGTGCTGCTGGAGTGTGAGATAACTCCTGCATTCTCCGAATAGAATGTTCGAGAAGCATCCAGTGCTGGTGCTGAGGTTGACATGCGTACTGCCGTGAGTGTTCAAGAAAAGGGTGGTGGCATGTGTTGATCGCTGATGCTTCAGTTCGTGGGGTGCGTTCTAGAAGACGGTGGGGATGCGCTGGTAAATGTGCTTGTGGACACATGGTTAGGTTAGATATGGAGCTCGCTTACCAGGTGGTTGTTTTCCTGTAAATCTGAAAAGCATTCATGAAGTGATTAATCCAAACAATCAAGAACTCTTGGATGCTCGAGACAATAATGGTTGGAGTGAGACTTGAACAAGCGACATTGAGATTTACATTTTATACACCATTTTAATTTATCGTTATTTTATAATTTAATTTATTGGTTCGACTGTTGGTTCATGAGGTGTGACCAGTTTCAGGCCCAAGTTTCATCGTTGCTGCTTTAGCAGCCTTGAATAATTTTTTGTTGCGCTGGATTGAATAATATTTTGCCTCTTTTAAAGTCTGGTCAATATACAGAGATGTGAAATTATTGTATGGTGAATGGTATCAAATACATTTTCAAATGCTGTTGTTTCATTTATAGATGTATGGTGAATGGTGTCAAATAATTGGAGAGAAGGGCCTTCAAAGACTTCATGGTATAGGTATGGTAGAAGGTATGATTAATAGGTCTCTGAATTTTGATTTCTATGAAAATTGTGTATATGGGAAGTAGAATCAAGTGAGTTTCCCCTCTGGTAGTAAGAGGGCGAAATAGATACTAGAACTTGTGCACAGTGATGTGTTTGGACCTGTGAAGGTTCCATCACTAGGTAAGTCTGTGTACTATGTATCATTTATAGATGACTTCTCAAGGAATACATGGATATATTTCCTTAAGAAGAAATCTAAAGATTTTGACAGGTTTAAAGAATTTAAGACACTCGTGGAAAATCAGACAGAGAAGAAGATAAAGGTGTTGAGGACAGATAATGGTGGAGATTTTTGCAGCAAGGAATTTAAAGAATTTTGTAAGAAGTGTGGTATAACACGACAGAAGACTACTCCATATACACCTCAGCAAAATGGAGTTGCAGAAAGAATGAATAAGATGTTGATGGAAAGGACAAGAAGCATGCTCAGTTGTGCCGGGTTAGGACAAGAATTCTGGGCAAAGGCAGTGGATACTACATGTTACCTGGTTAACAGGTCACCTTCATCAGCGTTGGAGGATAAGACTCCACAAGAGGTATGGACTGGTAAGAAACCCTTTCTTTCACATTTGAGGGTATTTGGATGTGATGCATATGTACATGTTCCAAAGGAGAAATGAACCAAGTTAGATAGTAAATATGAAAAGTGCATCTTTATTAGATATAAGGATGGTTTAAAGGGTTATAAGCTTTGGAACCTAGTCATATGGAAGGTTGTGTACAACCGAGATGTGGTGTTCAGAGAGGTAAAAGATGTTATTAAGCATGAAGTCCAACCAAAGGAACCTGAGAAGATAGAGTTTGAGCTTAAGGAGGAAGAATCAGATTCTACAGTAGAGGAGGAATCAGAAGATGAAGAGCCACAAATTCCAGGTGTGAGAAAATCACTGCAAGAAATAAGGTAGCCAAAAAGGTATAGTCCATCTGCTTTCTGTTCAAATTTTTCTTTATTTATTACTGACGATGACCCCAAAATTGTGAAGGAAGCAGTGGATTCAAAGGATGGAAAACTCTAGAAAGAGGCCATGGTTGATGAAATGGCATCTTTGCATAAAAATGAGGCTTGGGATCTGGTGGAGTTGCCAGTTGGAAGGAAACCCA
>APFE031368620.1:72389-84351 GCA_000404065.3 Pinus taeda
ATTGTGTGTATTTTAAATTAATTGGTGACTGTGTTATTTATCTGGTCTTGTATGTGGATGATATGTTGCTGGTTGGAAATGACAAAGAAATTATCCAGGATTTGAAGACCCAATTATCCTCCAAATTCGTCATGAAAGATCTTGGTGCTGCAAACTATATTTTGGGCATGGAAATTAAAAGAGATTGGGCAAAGAGGAAGCTCTAGTTAAACCAGAGGAAGTATGTTGAGACAATACTGCAGAGGTTTAATATGCAGGATAGTAAATCGGTGAAGGTTCCTGTTCCTATAGGTGTGAGGTAATCTGTTGAACAGTGTCCCAAGACACAAGAAGAGGAAGAGGACATGTCCCGTGTTCCATATGCAAGTGCAGTCAAAAGCTTGATGTATGCAATGGTCTGTGCTAAACCAGATATTGCGCATGCAATGAGAGTATTGAACAGGTTTATGTCAAAACCAAGGAAGGAGAACTGGACAACATTGAAGCAGGTTTTCAAGTATTTGCATAGCACTAGTGATTATGGTTTGTGCTACCAAGGAAGATTAGGATTGGAAAAAATGTTGGATATTCATGGCTTTGTTGATGTAGACTGGGCTGGAGATCTGGATCAGAGAAGATCTACAAGTGGGTATGTGTTTAACCTATTTGGAGGTGCAGTAAGTTGGATGAGTAAGAAACAATCTGTAGTGGCACTATCAACTTCAAAGGCAGGATACATGGCAGCCACTCATGCAAGCAAGGAAACAGTTTGATTGCAGAGATTGTGTTCAAGTATGGGGTTAGTACAGGGAGCTATAAGGATAGAATGTGACAGCCAAAGTGCAATTTTCTTGGCAAAGAACCCCACATATCATTCAAAGACAAAGCACATTGATGTTCAATATCACTTTGTGAGGGATATGATAGAAGACAAAAAAGTGTTGTTGGTAAAGGTGAACACTTTGAAGAATACTGCAGATGCATTGACAAAACCTATGAGCTCTGAAAAGTTCTCTTGGTGTAGAGAGACAATGGGCGTTTTAGGGCTGGAAAAATGAGTAAGCTCTCTTGTGGCCCCCTATGGAAAGAAAACAACAAGTGGGAGAATGTTGGGTTGTGTTATATTCTTTCCACAACTAACCCGTGTAGTTAACCAGGGGGTTAGAGGGGGGGTGGAGCCCCCCTTCGTTGCACTGATTGTGTAGCGGGGGGAGGGGAGGCAGTCACAAGGGGTTTCAGGTATACTCGTAACCCCACTTTATGGGGTCCAAGGCAGCGCCTCAGAAAATTTTGGTTTTGGATCCTATGTTAAGATGGGCGAACCCACCTATAGTTTTGTGCATGATTTTCGCACATGTTTTTGGACGCGATGTTTTTTAGTCCATGGTATTGGACGCGATGGTTTTCAGTCCATGGTATTGGATGCTTCAGCATGTATAAATATGTATTATAACATTGAAAAGAACATAATGAAAAATCAAGTTGGTAGTCCCAGTTTTGGGATCCAGGGGAAATCTCTTTGTATATGTGTTTTATGTGTTATTCTCTCGCATTGTTTATTTTCTATGTTTTAGAATTTGTATGTAGATAATTTCTATATAGGGTTAAAACCTACACCATAGTGCTTAGCATATTCCATAGTGTAGACTGGATTATTTAGGCATTGCATATATCATGATTTGGGTTCTATTTCTCAAGTAATTTAGGATTGTGACATCTAGATGTGACAAAAAAGATTCTAAAATATTTGAAAAGTATCATGGATATTAAAATTACTCTGTGGGAGTTCAATAAATATATTAAATTTTGTTAGACTTTATGATTTGGATTTGCAAGTGGGATATGTAGATGATTAGAGATAAACACATGATTATTGCTTCTTCAAAGTAACTAGGTGGATGGTTTCATGGGAAAGTAAAAAACACTAGGTAGATGGATTATTTTATGAGAAAGTAAAAAATACACAATTATACTTATGTCAAATATAAAACAAAACCTTTTTTTTGTTATGAAATTAAAGAATGGATGGTTAAAAATATTGTTAAACATAATTAATATGCAATGAAATGATAACTTTATAATGAAAAGTAGTAATAACTATATTTAAATCGATACGTTGAAGAATACAAAGATCATTTGTGTAGAGACACATCATTTTGAACTATGAAATCATTGTGCTTGGGAATGAAAAGATTTTATATATGAAGTTTTTGGAATTGAACCAGTGGTGATCAATGCATCAATTAATTTATTTGCAAGGGATAAGTTTGTATGAATTTTTGTTTTAAGTGTAAATCATATTGAACCATAAAATCTTTTTGTTTAAAAATTATTATAATAGGTAAATGTAGTATTTTCAAATTGGGAAAATGGTGGTTAATGCAGGTTGACAAGCAATATGTTTTTATTTTTTATTTTATTTTTTAAATTAGAATTTATTTTAATTGTTTTTTTTCGAAATTTTTAATATTTTATATTTATTTAAATTATTATAATATTTCAAAGCCATTTTTTAAATTATTTTTTTAAATAATTTATTTTAGCTAATATTATGACATTCAAAATGAAAATGTCCTAAATCTATTTTTTTAAATTTAATACTATTAATCATATTAATATAATAATGATTATTATTCAAACACATTTTTATTTTGGAGGTAGTTTTCTATTTGGCACATAATTTCTAGAATTTAATTTAACTATTAATAATTATTAAGTAAATGGTAGGGATTTGATCTTCATGAATTATCTTATAGCATTCTTAGTGTATACATAAATCAAATGTTAATATTTATTTCCAATATAGTCATGGTCCTTTTTCTTTTTTAGTTAAATTGATTAATTAAAAAAATATCATATGAAGCCTTAACCACTAATGATAGCCAAGCCTACTTTGACTCTGGAACTCAAACTAAAATAGCTAATTGGGTTCCAGACCCAAGGAAACCAGGGAAAGATGAGTCAATACCTCAATTCCATCACTTTGTACTTAAAGAAAAATACAATGATCACAATGAATTTATAGCATTCCTTGATGAAATCCAACTAGTCTAAAGCCACCAACACTCTTGTTTAGTCAGTGTCTAGACTAGCATCACACACATGAAAGGACATCTAAAATGTGGCCTAGACTAGCATCAAAAACATAAAAGGACATCTACAATGTGGCCTAGACTAGCATCAAAAACATAAAAGGACATCTATAATGTGGCCTGAAGCCTCTAGCTCCAATAGGCACAAAAGCCCATAATTGTTGTTAGCCTAGTATCTTGACTATGTCTTTTACTTTCAATAAATTGATTTCTTTTAGATGTAATAACTAATTAAAATTGACAATATATATTTTGTATATATGTCTTAGTGCGTGCCATAAACTTGGATGCTGGATCATAATAGTTTTTAATTGTTTTGAATGATAAACAATAGATCTCATTGTCTTAAGGTTTGGTTTCTCTTGTGGCAAACTAAGAAGGTGTTCACATTTAACAATGAACTCTCATTTTGTATGAATGTTATTTTGAGGCAATAGAAAATTTAATCAACAAAATTATAATAGTAATAATAAAATTATAATTAGTTAGTTTTATGAATTTTTTTAATTTTAAGAACCTGAGATATATTATTGAAATAAGTGTTTTGAAGTTTATATCCACATTTACCTCCATTTAATTTATATAGTTGTGCTAGTGAGACTTCCATAATTTTAATTTAATTGTCAATAATTATCAGGTGGAACTTATAGGGATTTAACATTTATGAAAATTATAAAATATTATGAATAGTATTCACAAATTCAAAGGTTGAGATATATTCAAAGTAGTAATGCCATTTTTTCTTTTTAATTAATAAAAAAAATAATAGAGCAAGTATTCATATGAAATAGTTTAAATTTTTGGGCATGTGGTATTGATAATCATGATATTGTAGCAATACCTATTACAATTAAGATCTTCATGACTGAAGATAGTTAATTTTACATTAATTTTTTTATGTATACAAGTTAAACTTATTTAATTCTTTTTTATCATAATAATACTAAAGATACTAATAATTTAAATAAAATTATATTTAGTTAATTTTATGATTTTTTAAATTCAATATATGAGGTCATGAAATAGTGTTTGATACATTGAAGTTTCCATAATTACTGGCAATTTCATTTGTATGGCTATGCTCCTTACATATACTTATAAATGTGATCTATTTAAATAAATTTATTAGTTTTTAATTTAAAAACAAAAAATATATAGATGATTCACATTTAATTATTTGAGAACATTTTTTATCATTTACATTATGAAATATATGGAATTAAAATTTCCAAAACCTTTTTCAGTTTCTCTTATATTTGCATTACAAATTCTAAACCTTAGAAATAGCACCTAAATAGGCACATAAATATTATGACGTCTAAAGGTTTATATTAATGGTACCAGCATTAAGAAAGCGCACAGATCTCAGCCGTCATCAACTCTCGCACTTTGGTTGGTAGTCTTATATACAAAATCTATAAAACCACTGGCAGTGTATTTGAGTTCTGGTGTGATAACCAGTGCAGCTAAATCTTTGGTTGGTAGTGTTAACCCAGAAATCCGCAAAACCACTGGTGGTATATCTTGATTTGTGGTGTGATAATCAGCGCACTTAAGTGGAACCACTGCAGTTTATGGATAGGTTTTTATGTAATGGTTGCGGTGAGAGGGATCCGAGTACCAAAAGAAAGGATGAATGATCCACGGCATAGAAAATGTAATTAACTGTCACTCCCATACTTTTCTACAACGTTTGCGCAGAATATCTAGGGATGCTTTAGTATCATGGCTTCAAGGGCAGAAAGTAAAGACTGCCATCTATCATAATTTTTTGATTCGCCAAACATGCAATGATGAGGATTCCTCTGTCGTTTCCAAAGAAGTGGCTTATATAATAGATTTGTGTATCAAACTGATGAACAAAATTATGCCAATTAGACTAAAACCAGAAAAAGGCCATTTATACGCAATGGTAATATATATGGAAATTTGAGACCTAGATTAGTGGATTTAGGTTAAGAGTATTTTCCATTAAATTATATTCAAACTTCATTAAAAAACCAAGTATAAGAATGAAAAAATATACTATTTCAAGACCTTCTACTTAAAATAAATGTTTTTTTATTCCACATTAAAAATTGTGTCACCTTAAACTTTATCTAGTTTTGAAAGGAAAAATAAAATAAAAAATAAAAATATGAGACTATTTCAGAATTGTAAATATGGACAGTTACCAAGTCCAATACCGCTTAGTTCCTTTTTGTATAGTTTAAAAATGAAGTAAATTGGTCTAGAAAATAATAGATTTTTTGGTATTAAAAAATTGGCTTTTTGTTTTGAAATCCCAATTACAGATTTCAAGTTTCAAGAATTTAGGTGTTCTTAGGTTGATGATGAATCCATGTTCACCATCAAAACCAAGATTCCAGCACTCCTATCATTAAATTTTTCAAGAAAAAAAATCACTTGATTTTTGTCTCCGAGCCAATAGACAACTTCTTTACTTTTTGTTTTGCTCAGGAAATTAATTTTGTATTTGATTTTATTTTATTTGCAAGTAGTCCCACCCATGTTCAAATCTCTTGAGGTGTCACCCATATGCCCTTAGTGTGGGAGGATACAAGCAATATGAAAGCAAGTTCCATCACCAACTCGGCCTCTGGAGTTTTGGTGTTTTGAATCTATTTGCAAGTAGTCCTACCCGTACTGGGTAGTTGCATTTATAATTGATGCAAAGAATATTGACTATACATATTATTGATTTTTTTGGGGTTACATTGGGATTGTGTTAGGTTTGTACTTGTTTCTTATCATCACACAATAGGATGTATTATTACTATGAATTCATAGGTTTGAATCAATAATTGTAAGAAGTGTTTTAGTAGTGCATTTTTATCACTAATTGATTTATGGTATTGATGAAACCATAATTTTGCCATTTTTTTTTTAAGGAATACAGTAAAAGTGTTTTTTTTATGACAGAACCATCAAAAACCCCTAGAACACCCAAAGTCTTCAATCTAGAGAGCTTGGATTTTCAAATTTTTTTTCAAGACTTTCTCAAAATCATGTCATAATTTCTACAAACTTGCCCTGTTTAAACTAAGCTCTAACCTATACTCTAAACACTGCAAGAAATACCTATAAAGTATACTTAAATCATCACCTAATATATACCCTATACCCTAGAATAATATTAATATTAATATAGCTATTAATATTAATATTAACATAACACTTAATATTAGTATAGCTAATAATATTATTTTTTTGTTAATCAACTAATTCACTAACTACATAGTTGTATCTAGTTTTCATGAGATAAGCTTGGAAAACACTTTGATTAAATTAATTTACCATAATTAAAATATTTCCTAAGTCTAACTTAGGAAAAGTGGTAAATTAAAGTTAATTAATTAAGGACGTTCAAGATTGCTCTAGAGACTTATATTGATCTTAGTCGTTGAAAGAGATTAAATCGTGGCCGATGAGACTCCAATGAGATATTATAAGAATAGGTTGAAGGGCTTGGGGATGTCATCAACATGATCATTGTGAGCAAGGTAGATCGAGCTACGTAGTTCACAATTTTCAGTGAGGGCGTAGTTCGAGCCACAGAAAGAGCATCAAAGAGAGGAGGCAATAGATATTTGGGAAGAGTAGTATTCTATATAGTTTCTCAATTATTTTCCAATGTCAGAGATAGGGGAAGGGAGGTTGAAATATCTACAGGGAGAGCTGCTACGACTAATGTGAATAGCTAGAAACCCTAATGCGAGTTGCTGGAAGAGGGTTTGTTTAATTGTTGAAGGCCATATATAGTTCCAAAAGGCACAATGAATTTATTCCAGAGGTAGACGAAGACAATACGGTTCATCTAGAGTCATTTACGAGGTTGTATGGTTTTCTTTAGCTAAGTAGTGCACAACGAGGTTGTATGATTTTCTTTACCCAGGTAGTGCATATTTCCAATCCAGTAGTGCGGATTGTTGGGAAGTGTGTGTGGTTGGAGAGAGGCCAAGGTGATTGCAAATGGAAATAATTTATCTCCAAATATTTTTCCCGTTGATTTCCAGAGATTTCCCAATTGGGAACTAGTAATAATTCTCAAATTGTTGCATAATAAAGTAAGCCCCATTTGTTGCATAAGTTTTCCCTTTTGGGTTTTTATGAGGATTATTGTCTAAAAATAATGTTGTCCTTTTATTTTGTGTGTGCATTTATTTATTAGTTCCTATTTTATTTTCACAACATAATTTTATTGTGAAGAATTGCAATGTGGTTTATTTGACATTTGT
Source organism: Pinus taeda (assembly GCA_000404065.3). Taxonomy (NCBI): domain Eukaryota; kingdom Viridiplantae; phylum Streptophyta; class Pinopsida; order Pinales; family Pinaceae; genus Pinus; species Pinus taeda. The sequence goes on from APFE031368620.1 coordinate 79,699, forward strand.
CGTAATAATAATTATAGAAGACAAATAAATTGTTAAGTTAGAAGAATATTACCGAGTTGTTGTAGTTCAAGGAATTTTCACATGGGATATGAATGTAATTGATTAGAACATAGGCTCAAAGGTGAAAGGAAGTAAGATTCTATAGTTTGAAAAGGATATCTGAGCACAATATTTATAGATATGTGCAAGCCAGCTAGGTAGTGCGAGTAGAAGAGAGGCATAAAATCTATTTCCAATTTAGGTGAAGAAAAGGTTTGATTTTGCCTCAGATTTGTAACAGTAGATAATGAATTTTCCAGGAAGGGGTTTTGGAGAGAAGATCAATAAATTCACAGAGTAGATCTAGTGCAATGATTTTGTTGCAAAGGTTTTGCAATTACAGATCAACGCGAGGCAGGAAGAAAAAAGTACACAGAGGGAATTTCTAGAATTTCTAAAAGGGTTTCCATTTTTTTGAGGAAAAGGAAAGGAGCCCATAATTTCTAGCAGAAAAAGGTTGTTGCAGGCTTGTTAGTCCAGCTAGTGTGAGTTTTAGGGTTAACAATATGTGTACCAGATTTTTGAGAAGGACTTTTGGGAGTTAGAGCAAGCTACCCTGTAGAAGTAACAAGCATTGCAAGTTTCGGGAGGGGCATCAAAGGCAAGTACATAAGCAAATATGTGTAGTAGAGAGAATGTCAAGTTGCTAGAAAGAGAAGGAGATTTCCAATGTATAATTCTCCATTTGAATTGAGTTTCCCATATATGGTCACAACAGGACTCAGAGATTAGGACAGACTTGAAGAAGCCTCAAACTTTGGCATTTGGAAGGTTAGGATTCAATTCCTATTGGATTTGCATGGTGTAAAGGAGTTCATGACAGTAGTAGTTGTTGAACCAACATATCCTATCTAGTTTCATGAGTACAAGAAGGATATGGCCAAAGCAAAGAGGATGGTCCTAGATGGGATTTAGGATCACATTGTCTCGCATATTGCAGACAAGAATAAGACAAAGGACATGTGGGATGCCACTGTGAAGTTGTACCAAGATCCATCTGAGACTCAGGAAATGATACTTAAAGAGAAGCTGAGAACAACCAAGATGTAGAAGAGTGAGAGTGTAACTTCCTATCTCACTAGGATTCGAGAAGTCAGAGATGAACTTGTAGCTATTGGAGAGAAACCAACAAATAATGAACTAGTGTGAATAGCTCTAAACAGGTTTACCAAGGAATTGAAAACTTTAATTCAACGAATCATTAGATGAGATAAGATACTAGATTGGAAATGCTTTTGGAGTGACTTCACTCAAGAGGAGCTGAGGCCTAGTCTCTTAGAAGGTGCTACCAACAACAATGGCAAGGGACTAAAGGTGGATAAGGAAGAAGAAAACATAGCCCTTGTAGGAAAGGGAAAGGCGAAGAAGGGTCCTAGTCAGGGACAAAACTCAAAAGGAGAGAAGAAGAAGAAATACATGTTGAAGATAAAGTGCTTAGGATGTGGTGAATTTGTTCACTACCTCGCCTAATGTCCAAATAGAAAGAAGGATAAGAAGGGGAAACAAACAACAACATTGGAAGAGATCAATGAGTTGACCTCAACATTGGATGAATTCATATTGATAGTAGTGATACCTCCAAATGGAAGGGGATCATGATGCTTCAAATTACAAGTATGGGTAGGGTCCATGAGGAGCAACAAGAAGTCTAGATCAGATTTAATTATTCTTCACATGGATTAGTACCTTTGATGTAGGGGCCCATAGTAGTAAAGTAGTAGGAGGAACAATTGTGATATGAGAAGTACATGAGCTCAATGTCAACAGGGTGTATTTAGATACTCGAGAGACAATGCAAAGCCAGGGAGGCACAATCAAATTGTCGAGAGATAGTTGCGGATCGAGAACTAGATGCAATTAGTTACTTGAGAGACATTTGCAGAGCTAGTTGGGTGCAATCAGACACTCGAGAGATAGTTTTAGATATAGTTGTAGTGACATAAGTAGTGTGAATTGTCTAGTTGCAGTTACTATGCACAATTCCAGCGAGAAATATTTCCTATTTATTTTTGGTGGTATATCAAGACTTAGAGGAAGTCTTTCTTCAGAGGGAGAAACCCTATGGAAGCTTTATCTTCACGTTATGAGCAAGTCATTACACTTAGTTGCAGTGGTAGCACTAGCGCAAAGGCAGTGCAGTAGCAAAAACATATGGGTATAAGCAGTGTGGGATCAACGATTGATTCAACTATAGTTGGTGGCAGATGAATCAAAGTATGTGTAGTATAATAATGGAAAATGTTTTCCAAGTTGGATTCTTCATAGTGATTTCTAGTGAAAGGGAGTCAGACCAGTTGAGGTGTGAAGAAAGTAATTACAACAAAAGTTATACATTAGCGATGTGCAGCAATTCGACTACATATTATTCATCGAGAGAGATGATGGATAGTGGGGTATAGTGGAGTACACCTTCCTCACTAAAAGGGAGTGTTATTTTTGATGGATATGGTAGCATCAAACATGTGTTCTAGTCTTAGGTTATGCTAAGAGGCTAAGGAACACTAGATCTCTAAAACCTAGAAAAGGTTTCACGAGATAGGCTTGGAAACACCTTAATTAAATCAATATTCCATAATTAAAATATTTCTTAAGTCCAACTTAGGAAAAGTGGTAAACTAAAGTTAATTAATTAAACATTGAAGAATCTAGGGCAGGTGTATTTAGCATCATTCTTCTTAGCATGATACAATTTGTGAAGTATTTATGCAATTTAAACTTTGTTTGATCTTTCATTCATTATTAGAGTGTGTGAGTTACCTTCATCAAATTGCTATCAAAACAAAAAGAGACAAGAACAAAAATGTTTGGATTTCTACCAGGGCCAAAACCTCTCCCTCTTGGGGAGGAAAACCCACACAAAATTCTTCATATAGAGATTTCATTGACGAATAAAAAGACCATGACCCTTGACACAATCTACCTCTCCAAGACCAAGACATCAATCCTCTTCCTTGCCATTGTTAAGATCATCATCATCATTGTTGCTTCCACTGATGTCATCATAGTTGCACTAGTATTACACCTTCACTAAGATCATCCTCTTTTCGTCTTCACCGAGACCATAATTGCTATTTCATCTCTCCTATACCTTACTGCACTGAGATCATTGTTGCACTCTGAGACAATGAGATCACTGAATTACAAGATCATGATCAACAATGTTAGGATCAAGACTGTGATCCTTGTCACTACTCCTTGTAGCATGTTAAGATTGCATGATGCTAGATCTGAATACTGTGATAACTAATGAGACTGTATGTATCCCTTCACAAGTATGCCAAGGATCTCTTGATCATCACCAAAAATGTTGTTCCATCATCAGGATTATGGAAAGACTGTAAAATATATATAGGAGATTAAGACAACATCTAACATAATACTTATTGAGCCGAGAGAGTAGATCTATTGTTGTTGTTCAATGTCTAGTCTTCTATAGGGATACCACCAAGATCTATATGCCAGGACTGCTATGTGAGATCAATCAATATTGTACCCTCATCCAAGATCTTTACTGCTTCATTCATCCGAGATCCTTTGCTTCACTTTACAGGTATGCCAAGTTTAGTTAGCCCAAAATGATGCGTCCTTATTATGCCTCTGAGATCTGGTCATGTATGCACCTAATACTCTAGCCGAGGTGCAGTCAAACCCTAATGTGGATCTCCTTGTCCATGTGAGATTTTAGAAACATATATGTGAGAGCTTTACTGTGCCATACAAAGTCTTGTCTACCTATACACATACGATATATTAGACCTGAATCATGTCACTGAGATCCTGCACCTATCCAAGGTCTGTACCATGCCTTCTTGCAGTGTGGATCTACTCCTATACCCATACAAAAATTCAGAGGAGAATGTGAGTTCTATGTTTGAGATTTTCGGATACCCTAGAAGGGTATTTATAGTCATTTGAGCCTCCAATATTGAGCCGACTTTGTTGTGGCTCTGACACGGAAATATTATAGCTCTGATACAACTTGTTGTATCTCTAACCCAGAAATATTATGATAATAGAAATAACCCAAGAATAATAAGATAGAAATAGATATAAATGCTTCTTTATTATCAAACCATTATGGTAGGGAAACACCATACATTCACTCCTTAAGGAAGGAGAACACTCCACAAGCCATATGCCTGTTCATACAAGAATACTTCTCTTCATATCCCTCCATGTGGAGTCTCTAGCCTCTATATAGGCCTCATACATACAATACCATGCATCATTACCATGGTTTGCTCATACCATCAACTAATACCATGGGCCCCTTACATTATTATTAACTACTTGTGGTCCCTTACATGACATGGGTTAACCACCTTATTTATTACTATGGCCCATCCCATTATTACATTATTACCTTGGGTACCTCCCTCGGTACCCCATATTACCCCCCCTAGGTATATAACATTCCACCCCCCTTAGCATGTTTCGTCCCCGAAACATGGGAAGAACACAAATAATAAGATCTACTCAAAAGAGTAGTCCACTGATACCATGCACGTGCATCTAGCCATCCAAGAGAAAGGTGAACCCTCGATCTCGCTGGTGCCTCGCTCGCTTGAGATGGAAGTTGACTGTGGCAGCTCTTCTTTGTTGATGTGTAGTAGG
>APFE031368625.1:0-74802 GCA_000404065.3 Pinus taeda
ATTGGATGCTTCGGCATGTATAAATATGTATTGTAACATTGAAAGGAATATAATGAAAAATGAAGCTGGTAGTCTCGTTTTTGAGATCTAGTGGGAAATCTCTGTGTATATGTGTTTTATGTTTTATGCTCTCGCTTTTTTATTTTTCCTGTGATTTAGAATTCGTATGCAGGTAATTTCTGTACGGGGTTAAAACCTACAAAATACATGTCTAGATTTCATCCATGGATTCAATTATATTGTTCCATATAATTTCCTTAACTTGAGCCAGTGTGTGGCAAATGGAGGATTTAGTTTTGGATTTCCGCCATGCTTCTATCTGGGTTTGAGCTCTTTGTATCTATGCTGCATGGAAAGTCTCAATCTTTGCCTTCTGGTCTTGCAAAATATTAACTTGAGCCTGCAATCTTTTAATTTCTTCTGTTTGGAGAGACATATTTTCCACTGCACTCACCAACTAATTTGCAGTATTCACTGTGTTTGCTGTAGAAGATGTAGATGTAGGAACTTTTGTAAGAGGTACAAATTCTAAAGGGACAATATACATTCTAGCAACTTGATCCTTTTCTTTGATTATTTTTTCCATCTCTATTTCCATTTGTTTCAACTGTACATTCTGTTCCATGATGAGCTTCATCATGTATGCCTTTTGCGACTCTGTTTCTTCAATGTCTTTGTCCAGAGGATCTTCTGTGGCTGGTAATTTCAACTGTTTTCTCAATGCTGCTATGTCAGTATTCTTCTTTCTTATGATCTCTTCTGTCACATAGGTGTTTGAAGGATCATATCCAATCTTGATCACCAAGTCCTCCAAATCTTTGATCCTTGTGTCTTTGGCAAGTGAAGAGACTTTCTCCATGTTCAATTGTTGAATAAATATTAAACAACCATTATTAAAAGTAAATATATTATATTCTTAAATATTAAAGTGTAAAATATTTATACGCAAAATTGAATAAATATTAAGCAACCAATATGAAAAACATATTTTAAATTATATTTGAGTAGAAATGAATTTTTAAATGAATTTATATTAAACATTTCAAAAAAATAGCATATAAATAATTATATTATAATAATAATAAAAATAATAGTAATAGGGGTTTCAAAATAGTCATTAGTACATGCATTTGGGTTCAAATTTTCTATTAGTATTTATGGTCAAGAGGATTAAACTTGTCAAATAATCAAAACTACTATGTCGTGATCATTAACTTATTAATTCGCTAATACTTTAGGAGACATGTTCTATGTAGCTTTGCTACTAATTATGTGATATTAAATAGTTTTGAATTAAAAATATGAAAAATACGTGTTTTAGTTCTATTATACTTTAGAGTGTTATAAATGGGACTAATATGCCACGCCTTTTATTCACCATTTATTTATTTTAAAAACATTTAAAAAACTTTAATCTACACTTGTAATATTGTCAATAGTGACTAATACCTAAATTTATTCAATTTTGCTTTAATTTATTAATACATGGACCAACCATACTTATTCTTATTTGGATTTTAAACCATGCATAAGAAATACATTATCACAAGTTTTAAATGTCTTATACTTATTTTAATTTTTCACTTTGAACTACCTACAACTATTGCATCAAAATATTTCTAATATACATGTATAAGCAACTTTGTTGCGAATTTCACTTGTTTAAACATAGATGACTTGTACTCTAAAGAACTTGTTCAAAATGGCCATGGTTCTCTTTCTTATTCTCTCCATCTAAATGTTTTGAACAAAACCTTGAATAAATATTGATGTAAAAACACTGTATGAAAGGCACAATGCAACTTACATCATGCATATTGCTTCTCCAGTTTTCCAAGAGTATGGCTACATTCTAGTTTCTAGTAGGATTGTTTCCACTTACATCAGCCTTCCCTTGACAGTGGGAAATTTGTTCGGAACTATACCATGAATAGGCCCTCCAAAAGTCTCCTAAGGCAAACCAAAATTTGCAAAATAACCTGATTGAAGTGAAGGTAGGGGGGGATACCCCCTTACTCCTTTTCATTGTAGATCCCCTTTATTCAAAGTGGCGCCCAAATTTTCCATTTGATCCACTACCACATTTTGGTCCCTTAAAACATGAAAACATTTTAAAATCAACATCTGGTTGTATAGTCTTTCTATTCTTTGAAAGAGATTTCTCAACCTCAAGTTTGGAGGAAGAGAGCTAGCAACACTACAAGGAAATGACCTTATAGTGGAGGTTTTGCCAAAAGTCCCGCTAAAAATAGCCCAAAAATTAGTTCGTAGCAGAGGTGGATAGGTGGATGTTTTAGCGAATGTTTTTTTAGACGACATGTCTACGAAATACAAATGCACCATTGCTTTACTATCCATACAAGCACCAGTGCCGAATAGAACATGGTGTACCATGGAAAATTTATTTTTATAAAATAAAAAACATAATGTGCTAAATAACACAATGCACCACTGCTTGAATAATCGGTAGCATCGAACAAACGTTCCTTTTAAAAATTTTCGGTGCTATATACACCTACAACATTGGTGCCCTTCATATAGTAAAATGCCCTGGTGCATACCAAGAAGGAGCACCACTATAGTTTTTAAAATTGAAAAAAATGTGGTGCTATTTTCCAACAATGCACCATCACAGTACATGTACTAAAATTCCCTAGGGCATATTCTAAAGAGCATCTCTAGGTAGTTTCTAATTTAAAAAAAAAGAGCGATGATATAGTAAAACAAAGCACCTATACGATACTTGTATTAGAAAGCTCTACTGTGTCTTAACAAAAGTACCACTATAGTTTTTTTGTTTTTTGTTTTTTGTTTTGTTTTTTTTTGTTTTGTTTTGTTTTTTGTTTTGTTTTTTGTTTTTTGTTTTGTTTTGTTTTTGTTTTTGTTTTTTTTCAAATTTGAAAAAAACGCGGTGCTCTTAGATATCTTCCACACCGGTGTGGTTATAGTAATGCACCATAGGACGGTTAAATAAAAAACCCCTCTTGACCGTAAATTTCATTTTTACCATCTATAGTGCTGGAGAGCCCTAAAGCATCGGTGCCACTCTTGCCTCATGCAAGCGCCATGACATTGGTGCTTCTATTTCTCACCATCCTTCCGTATTGTGGTCATTGCCTGACTTTCCAATTTTTTCAAACCGTGGTAAAAATTATTTTTCTCCATTACCTGTCAACAATGCCTCCCCAACGAACAAATTTCCTGGTAATGTTTATGTTTCTCTCTAATCTAATTTTTTGACGGATTAGAATTGCAAATTAGCTTAAAATTTCCATTGTTTTTGATTTTTTTTTCTTGCGCAATGTGTTTGATATGTTCAACTTGCACCGATAGCAGTGCACATTGTAAATTTACAGGGTGCAACGCAGTTTGATGCATGAATGAAACACACCACTATTGTAGCAATGCCTTTCATAAATGTAAACACATCAGGAAAGATAAAAATTGTACATTGGTGCATTAATATTTACCAAATTCACCACAAAAATAATATTTAAAAAATAGAGCTATAGATCGGTGTGTTCGAAAACCTAAATGTTCTATACCAATGCGAAAAGGTTATACGTGAGCACCAGTGCGAAAAACCTATATGTGCGCATTGGTGCATAAGTGTGACACATTGTGATGAAAATTTAAGTTTGTGAACAAACAACTGTGCATCATACATATGTGTGCACCGATGCTAGTGCGATTGTGTTTGAAAACAAACTGGGGCTGGTGCATGACTGTGTTTTGGGTGCACCGATGATTTTTTTGTATTTAATTGGAAGTTATATGTTCATATTTACAAAAATACATTTTTAATTTAATAAAAAAAGTTGTATTTTATGTATGAGGCTGATGTATTTTATATGTCAATCATGTAGCAGAGATTTCAGTAGAGTGAGCATCAGCAGGAGCAGGAACAAATGGCAGACCCATACAATATGGTCCGACCATGGGAGGCTAGAGAGAGGGAGATGGATTTATACCCTTGCCTTATTACTACATCGATCTAAGATTTCTTAATGAATTCATGCCTCCTCAAGTACTATGAGGAGGCTATATCCCTGAAGGTGCACTCTATCTTATTGGCGCATTTGATTCACCGATGGAGTTCCTAGGAGAAGGGTTTCCATGTTGATCCTGGGGCATGATATAATCCCTTTGAGGAGGACATATAATTTATCACTAGCCTAGCAAGGAGAGGGGAGGAATTTCCCCAGTTCCTTGATGTCCCCCATGGGGTTGAAGCTGAGACTCAAATTACCTACACTCAAAGATATATTGGGCCTGATGAAATATATCCAACAAATTTTCAGGTGTGTGGAGGACAACTACGAATTTCTTCTTTTGTTGCACTGGAGATTAGGTTCCTCTCGTTATTAGTCACCACCACTGAACACTCTAGTAGTGATGGGTATCACATTAGTTTCCCTCTTTTGTATTATGTCAATTCTTTGATTCAGATGCCATGTTGTATCGAATGGTCTGCCCTTTTTTTAAGGCAGTTTTTTTATGGCTTTAGATAGATGTCATGCATTGAGACATGGGAGAGAAACCTTCCCTTTCACTTCAAAGATTTTCTGTTTATATTTTGAGAGGTTTCCAGAGACGAGGCCTACATTTGACCGCCGCCTTCCTAAGCCAATCATTGAAGTCCATATGTGCATGTGGGGGAAGATGATGCCAAGAGGGGTTTGCTGATGTATCCAACTAGGATTTCCGCCGAGGCATTGATGCTACTAGCCAATGAGGATGACCATGCATTTGTCTGGTTGGCGTTTCTGTATGCGGGGATTGATTGGAGGCAATGTCCCAACATCCTCTTCATGCTAGATGAGCATCTAGATTATAGAGGTAATATTTGTGTTTTCTTTAAATTAATCTAGTTTCATTTTATTATTTAATTAATTAGAATAAAATTTATTGTAGCACGCTCTTTAACTTGTTTTTATTAAATTATTTAATGAAATTATCTAATTATTGTTGTGTACTATACATTTTGTAGACATCGGCATATTTGATAGGACATGCCTCCTCCCCCACCAGATGGAGGAAATGAAGAGATGGGCGAGGCCCAAGAGGGCGAGACACATCCTCAGGGGGCATGGGTGTCTGGGGCCATATGGTCGGTTTGTGATTTCAGATGTACTACTGTGACTAATTGGTCAGAGTTTTGGTTGAGGAGGGAGTCCACCCTGTGAGGGATCAAGATATCAACACATATCCTAGGTTCGTGGATCTCTACAAGGTCTGTCCCCATGAGATGATGTCTCTTATGCATCATATCTCAGAGCTAGTAGGGTATTGGACGCGATGAGGGATGTAGGGCATGCAACGATGTATACTTCAGATGAGGGTGGCGATCATGATGATGAGGGTGGTGATCATGATGATGAGGGAAATGATCATGATGATAATGATGAGAGTGGTGATCATGATCATGATGATGAGGGTGGTGATCATGACACTTCTGGTAATACTACCCCATCAGATCATGGCCATCAGTCACCTGATCATGAGATGCTAGAGCTAGAGGATGTGCCTTATGTTTCTCCTGATAGTGCAGACCAACTGCCTCCTCCACCACTAAATAGTTTTCCAGACCACATTGAGGCAATATTTGACCATACATCATCTTTTGTTGAAGGTGGACCACCTCCTCCTCTACCTCGGAGTTTGACAAACGATGAGGTAGTAGTTGACCATCCATTGTCTTCTATTACAGACCAAGCAATTGACATTACTACGCTTTTTGTATCAGATATTTGATTGCAGTTATTTGACTTCTCTCTCTCTCTCTCTCTCTCTCTCTATATATATATATATATATATACAATGCATTTTTTTTGTTCATGTTTATGTACTTGATTTATATGTTGGTGTTGATGCGTATATTGTTAGGTCATGTTAGATATGTTCATTTAATGTGTTTGTAGATAGATGTATATGTGATAGTAGTTATTTGACATGAGATGTATATTAATTTGAGTATGTGTGTGGTGATGATATGAGATTACTATGTTTTTGTTTTGTTAGATGTGATCACGTTGATGATGCCCTGTTAGACTATTAGATTTGTGTGCTAGCTAATGACATTTATATGTATTAGAGGTGTATATAATTAGATTATGGTAGTGAATTTGAATGTGTATCTTAGATGATGTTTATGTTTGTTTGATGGTTATCATCATGATGTTTATTTTTGTGAAATGATATTTATTATATATCATGTATTTGTGAACTTATATCAAACTTCTATACATGAAATTGTATGCAAAATGACTTACTTTAAAAAAAATGTAAAGATATTTTTATAGATTAAAAAGTTTAGTATGATTGAAACTATGATTGTAAAATTACGATAAATATTATTTTATTACTTAGATAGTTCATTGATAGTAAAACTAACTTAATTAGTAAAATATTTCAATATTCACTGTTAGCACCCTATAATTGAACTTCTAGGCTGAGAAAAGGTTTACAGGGGTAAAGACAAACCACTTACAAGCTAGAATCTAGCCCTTCTAGCTTTAGAGAGTGCTCTCTCTATAGATTTTTTTCAGTCAATTGATTGGCTAAGTATTTTAGATCTTAGGCTAGTTTTTAAGAGAAAAATGAATAGGATTTGTTTTAATGTTTTGATGGTAGGTGTGAGGAAAGTCCATTGTACATGGAGTCACTTTCAGTTGATGTTTTCACTGAAATAGGTAAAATAATGAACGATTCTTGTAGTATTAGGAGCGAGATAGGTAGTCCTTCTGATGTTTTTGATTAGGTTCATTGTAGGAGAGTGAGAAACATAATGGTGGACAAATGACACATAAAACATCTAACTAAATGATGAATTTTGCATGTCATTTAAGAGGAAAAACATTTATCGTTTAGTAAAATAAAACATAGGGCTATAATAACAAATTCTGAGATAATGCTTTGTTTATCTAAACAAGAAGATATATATTCATGGCATAATAATTCCAACAAGAAACTTACATCACATAGAAAAAGCTAACACAAGAATTCCCGCAACAAGTCACTTTGACCTTCTTCTATTCACTGAAAATCTTTGAGAAAGACAAAATACAAGTTTCTTGCTTCACACACAGACCAACTGAACCATTTTTTAATGTATGATTCTTCTTAAATACATTTAGTTACATGAAAAATAAAGGACTAGATACAATGTATCTGCTATCGGCTAAAAGATAAACTAAATCATGGAAACATCAATGACTTAAAGCTTGATAAACTTTAGCAACATCAAGTTTCAAAAATAAGACTTATCCACATCCCTACGCCTATCATGATCACTAAAATCTTATCCTAATCACTAACATAATTATAGAAGGTCCCAAAATATCAAAATGCAAAAATAGGCTTGAGTGATATAGTTGCGCAACGAAGTGTAGCAAACTTCAAAGATGACATGGTTGCAGATCCTCTTGAGTAAAGCATAGTATATGGGTATGTTTGCAATGATGGTGTAATGGTGTGGAATCTTTGAAATAATGTTTCCCACTACTGCATATCTCCAAAATAACGGACTCCAACTTGCACAACATATGCACAACAAAAGTTGAATTTTAAACTTGTACTGAATTCCCCTTCTCCAAAATGATTCTGAGTGTCCAGTAAACCATCTCATTCACCTTATAGTACTCATCATACTTTAAACCTTCCAAAACTTCAAATTTACAAATCGAATTTCTAAAATTTTAGAATTCTGTCAGGAAGAAATTGTGAAAATGTGTCTCCAAGTGACACTTGTAATTCCCAAACTGTGACACCTATGAAGAAACTGAGAGAGATCTTTGTATATGAACTTTTTTTTAGAGAAACCTCTCTCAGTTTCCTCAAATGCATCTTCATTTCCTCAGAATATGTTCCCCAATATCATGACTAAAATAGTAAATTGCACAATCTAAAAAATATGCTCTAAAGATGCATTTTAATCTCCCAATATATGACACCTATGCAGAAACTTAATGAATTTTTGTTCTTTGCCCCATTCTTGAGTATATGATCTTTAAGTTTTTTGAAATTTGACTCCATTTGGTTGGAAAAAAACTTTTGAAAATGATGACTAAAACAGTCAATTTTAGATAAAAATTCATAGTATAATGTAGTAGACCTCCATGCTTGATATGGTTGCACATCACTTTGTGCAAGGATGGGTGCATCTATGTGCTTGATATGACATGGTGATGATGTAGCACCATCTAAGTGCTTCCCTCCATGCTTGCAGCCTCCAAAATGGTTGTTCTCATCTTTGCACAACGATTGTGTGGCTCAAAATTTTGTGCAACTATTGCGCAACAACCTTCTCACACTTGAAAGAACCTGCCTTCGAACCTCTACTAAACTAATTTCGGCCTTGTTCTGTGTAACCTATCAAACCTTCTCAGAGCACAAACTATGAATTGAAGAGAGAATGAGGATAACATGAACAAAAATTTGAAAATGTGCGCCTCATATGTCTTGTTTTGATCATGGGTGTAAACTTTGGGTAAAGGGTTGTAATAATTATGAATTATGAATGATGATAATGAGTTGTGGATTTTGGGAGATGTAATGGAAAATGATGAGAGGTGAGTTAACAGGGGGGTAATGGAATGGGTACATGATGGACACCATTAACAGACCCACATAACTTTAACAAATAGAACTTGACTGTCATGGTTTTGATCGATGATAAATGGATCCCCATGAAATGACCCTTTGATTCCTCAATTACTCTACATGAAAATATGACCTTATGACCCTCTCATGGACTTAAACTCTCTCAAATTTGAATTCGTATTTAGGGACTCCTCTATGACATGGAAAAGCTGCAGTGACATTTGATAATGATCCTTTAGACTATGACTTCATTAGTACAATATCAATGATATTAATAAGCACGGCAATATAATTGGTTTGTTGAAATTACATTATAATAAAAAATTATTACCATCATTGATACAAGATTGCAGATGGAAGATGCCATGTTCCAATTGGAAAGGCGAAGAGGTTGTCCATTTTCATCTACCAAATTCTTGCGATATGCTACTCCTAATAAGAGATTCCAACAATTTTGAAATGGAGGAATATTTTCTGCATCTAAACTCAATTTTGAATCATGATTTTGCAAAATTAGATACATTTTTATTCAAATTGACATGCATTAAAAAAAAAAAATTCAATTTAGATAATCAAAATATAAATAAAATATGAAATTACTGGAGATGGAAAGGGAGAACCTCGTGAAGGAATTTGATAAAAAATATGGAATGAGGTGGAATTTGAAGAATTGACCATTTAATATTATTGAGATTTTGTCCCTACATTTAAGAAAACTAGAAATAAAATTTTGTGTGCATATCTAAAATTAATCTCGAGAACCATATAACCACAATCTAAATTTCAATATAGTTTTCAAACCATTTTTCAAGAAAAAAGTGACTTTAAGCAGAAAATGTATACTATGAACTGATATAACTCATGTGGATTCATCCTAAAGGATAATTTGAGATTAATATGTCATTTTATATGAAAATAAAACATTAGATAGCTTTTAAACCTGACCGGCACACTTATCAGAACACAATGCACCGATGCATTTAAATAATACCAACACTAGGGCATTTAAAAAACACCTACACCGGTTTTCGAAATTCCAAAAAAATGTTATCATATCGATGCTCTTGTACAAAAACGCACCGATGCGTTTAAAAAAAACAACATTATTACGCCCTTGTTTCTGGATTTTAGAAAATAAAAACGAATTCAACCATCTCAGTGCTTTTATAACAATTACAACACTGATGCTCTTAAAAACAAACCACACTGCTGCATTAAAAAAATGAATCACACAGTTTCGAGATTTTGAAAAAAAAAAAAAAATAATAATTGTATCATGTAGGTGCATTGAATTTTTTTGTGCCTTAACAATGTCAATGTGTTTTTTGTATAAACACACCCATGTGCTTGACTATCGAATGCACCGATTTTGGGATAAATCGAAAAAAAGTGCGATTTTTTTTTTCCTTTTTTAAAGTTAAAAAAGCGTGATTTTTATCCCTTTTTCAATACTTACCTTAAACCCTTACTTCTTCCTACAAAATTTCGCCTTAGTGTTTAACTTCTTCTACCACTTCACAATTAGGGATTTCCATTTTAGGAATTTTAGATTTAATGAGTTTGTGTACTTACTATATATAGTGCATTTGACATGTAAAATAGGGGATCACTTATTGCATTAGATCCAAATCCTGTTAGCCCTATTTGTTTAAAAAAAAAATGGATATATGTTCTATGGTGCGCCTTGTTTAATGTAACACATTAGTGTGCCCTTTGTAATACAACACACCACTATATTATAACAATGTCAATTCTGTCCAGTCTATACATCATTGCTCCCTGTGTGATATAACACACCGATACACCTCTTCCAAATAACATTGCTAAATCATTGCAGTGCATTTAGCCTTAAAAATCACACCGTCATAATTTAAAATTATTTAAAAAAATGAGTTTTTCATGATGGTGCTGAACAATTAAACGCCCAATGCGTTTAATGGGTTAAACACACCAATGCTTTTATTCAGATAAACACACTGGTTACCAGAGCTCTTTTTGGCTTAAAATTATTTGATATATTTTGTTAAATATATTTAATGACTTATGTATTGAATGGTACAGGTTATATATTGATAAACAAATTCCCGAGAAGGTGTCAAGTAACAAAAATATTGATCGACACAATGATATCACATCAAAAAAAGCAGAGAAGGCAAGTTCTTTGTAAATTCTTTAAAAAATTAATATGTTTGAACTATATGTATGTTTAAATAATATGTATTGGTTGGTATGTGTCATGCAGAGCCACACAATGAATAAGGTCGATAAGATTATTTCTAATCTAAGTGCAGCAAAGCGTAAATTACTGATAGAAAAATTACAGAAGGATGAATTAGGTGAATGAGAAAATACTATTTAATATGATTTTTTTTTTCATTATAATATACTTAAGAATATTAGATAACATGTTTCAAAGAATCTATTAATTTATATATGTTTAATGTTCTATAGGGAGAACAAAAAAGAAAAATATCAATGTCGTTCTAAGAAAAGAAAAATTATAGGACATGTAAATGACGATGAATTGGTCCTTAGCTCATATGGAGTGGTGTTGGAGGTTAATGAAAGGGTTCTTTTTTTTAACAAAACTATGAGGGATCTAGTGGAATGAATGTATAGACGTACTTTCCACTTACACTACAAAAATCTATCCAATTATTCTAAGAACAAATTATATCTAAACTACATGAAGCGTTTCTGGAGCAATGGTCAATGAGACATGTCAGACTTGAAATAGTAAAAACATACAACAAAAAAGAACCATTCAAAAGGTAATATTCCTCATTAAAATGATTTTATAGAATTATATGTATATATTACTACAAACCATTCATTTAATAATATTGATTTTGTTATATGTAGTTTTCATATATCAATATAGAAAAAATTTATTACCTTTTTTTTTTTTCTAGGAAGATTATGAAAATTACAAGTGATCAATGAGTTGATATGCGAAACATACCAGTAGGAATGTCCAAAAAATGTACTAGGAGATGTTCAAAGAAATGGACATAATTGCATCACAGGAGGAGCCATCTCAACAACAACATGGTTCAAATGTTTGTAGTCACGATTGAATTTTTACATATAAAAAAATAATTTAGCATTAAATATTATTTTTCAAGTATTTTCTTACAGAAAAGAAAACAAAATGGAACTCATTCAACACATAAAACATGACGACAAGGAAGAAAATGGTTGATTTCAAACTTTGTGAGTAATTGTTAATATTTCCATATAACAACTCAAGGTTTTGTTTTTGTATATTCAAAGTTAATTTACATCAACTATTCTTGGATGTCTTCAAATAGGTGCTAACACACAAAGAAGAGCCATCAGAAGAATTAATTGAAATTAGGTTAAATAAGGTGTTGTCACTCACAACAAAAGTATATTTTTAGTTGCCTAGGGTGCAAAAGAGCAGAATATTTGTAGCCATCTCCAAAACCAAAAAGCTCTCAATGCTAAATCAGACCCTCTCCATGGGATAGTTCTCAGAATAATCTTTCCAATGGTATATGGAACTCCTCAAATGGGCCCCAGAATCAGAATATATGTGTTGACACCTAATCTTCATGATTGGGGGAATTTTATGTAAATAATTAAATTAGAAATGTGAACAGTCATCGAGAGATGAACTGAACAATCACTCCCTATTGTATATAACAATGACCTACCTATGGAATAATATACGAATCAGTTGTTTGTTTTGTGGAGTTACTGCTTGGCCTGACAATATGGCATGTTAAAGTTGAGGGTTTTTTCACCATTGAAATAAGGGAGAAGAGGAGGTCCAAGAGCATATCATAAATCACAAATTAGAGGTCTAAGGAAGTGATGAGGAAATCAAAGGTTTGGGGTGAAATCAATGATCAACGATCGCCAATGTCGGAAATCGAAATATTGACAATTTTTCATCCATGGTACATGGCATATCGGAGGTTCCAACGACATGGTGTATCAACGATTCCATCAGTGCAAGACATGTGTTAATCGTGAATCGACGATATTAAAGTGATCAATATGAATAAATTTTGAGAAAACAATGCTGATGGTGTTAAAATATAGGGAAAGGCTGAAAAGTATTTAACAAAGAAATTCAATGCAAAACCAAGTTCAGGCAAGCCTTTTCTCTCTCCTTCAAGGGGCCATGTGGCAGAGTATTATTGGATTTGGTAAAGACACGGTGGCACTGACGTCAACATGTCGTGGTAGTAGAATGGACGTGTGGCATGCAGATTCAACATGTTGAGGGGTTATAAGGGGCCAAAACAGGGTGACATGTGTCACCACTCACAAGATGACACATGGAAGAGGATGACATCACGTCGGAGATCGCAAATCGGTGCTTACAGGTTGAGGCATGTTGTTACCTCAAAGTTAGAACCTCGATTGCAAATCCACCAATAAAGGGAATCTAATAAGTGGGCTGGCTTGTGGTCACATAAAGAGACAAGAAACCGAGGGCCAAGCACTAAAGGGCTATCACAAATCAGAGATAGCAAACATGTTTCTATTCAATATAAAAGCCCCGACTCAAATCCACCGATAAAGGGTCTCCGATACAGGGGCTGGCCCATAGTCACATAAAGAGCTAAAAGAACCAAGGGCTAAGCACAAAGGGTGATTGGCAGTTGTGTTGTGCATAAAAAAGGAATTGCCGATTGCAAACCTCTGATAAAGGGGCTTCGGTAAGGGGGTGGCCCACGATCATATAAATGGATGAGGAATCAAGGGCTAAGCACTAAAGGGCTATTGGAATCGAAGATTTCAAACAAGTTGCGACTCTAATATAAAAACCTCGACTACAATCAGCCGATCGAGGAGCTTTGATATTTGGCCAAACATGTAGCCATAACCTCCGTTCATATGAGAAGAAAGGAAAAAAGGGGCTAAACCAAAGGGGGCCAAAGGAGGTTGAGACTCACTGTTCTGTAATGCATATTAGCTTAAAAGTCCTGATACAACAATGCCATGATAGCATGGTACAAAGATTTGAAAGATTTGAAGGCATATGGGTCGGAAACTGAGGCATTGATTGAGGTCATGGTGCAATGATAAATCAATATGGGGACTCAATAAGACTTAATGCCTCAGCATGGAGCTCCACTCGGTCATAAATATTAAGGTTCCCATACAAACTATGCTTCTACTCTGTAACAGGAAACCGCAATCGATCGCTGTCAGCTCCAAAGAGTGGTGAAGTCAGGTAGTTAAGATGAAAGTGACAGGAACCAACCGAGTAGCAGGAGAAGCACACTAAGGAAAAGACGTGGTCTGATCAAGGGAAATCTCAAAAATGACAAAGGGATACTTCCTCCATAATCTTTTTGTATTCCCTTTTTCTATTATTCTGTAATTTTTGTTTATTTTCAAGAAATGAATCAAATCCTTAGAAATCATTTTGGGCAGTAGAGTTATCACAGGCTGAGGCAGCTAGTCAATCAGACATATGGCCCATGGCTAAGATATTTTGTAAATGTGGATTGAAAGGCCCCCTTCTTTGTATAAATAAGGGAGAGAAACACTTAATACAGGTTCCAGAATTCTGCACCCGCAGTGGTCCAAATTATTTGGTTCCATTTTGGTTATAATTGCTTGTTCATGAGGGACTAGAGAGATATACATGATGAATGTAATGGAATAGGGATTGGGACTTGAGGATTAATAAAACTATTATGTTGATTCCTATCAGATCAATGTGCAATATGTTTTCCCCTCTGTAAATCTCATTTCATATCTGTTTTTCTTTCTTTGAAATAGCGTAATGAAGCTGTTAAAGGTTTCTCTATGATTCATGGATTTATCTAGGCTTCTAAATAGCGAACAATAAATATGTATATGACAGAGTTACTTCTGTTAGTCTATAACCTAAAGTATCTGTGTATAAACATATTTACTTATGTTATTTGATTAACCTGAAATACTTGTATAAGCACAAATTTACCCATGCTCTTTGGTGATAAAGGTACCCATGAGGTCTCTAGCATGAAACCTTAATAAGTGCTCCACTGCTTCTACCATTTCACCTCTTAAATCTTCCATACCTCTGCCGGAACATTATTTCTTATGATTCTATTTTGTTTATAACCTTATGCATCTATTTTCGTCCTTTCTATCCTCTTCTCCTTTACTACAACTTCAATATTAAGCTGCTCATTGTTGTGTGTCGGCCACCAAAACCAGACATTCCTCCTTGATATCAACCTGATTCAATCCCTGAGCATTTGGATCCATGTATCAACTTAAGTTTGCCTTAATGAAAGCCTATTGAACCAAGCTCCTCTTTATTATCTTTTCAAACTACGTGGCAATTGGAGAGAAACCGAAAGACCCCATTGATAATCTTCCATGCACTCCTCTATTTAATATGTCCTAGGCACTGGTATACAATCAACCCAGAGGTTGTCTCTAGGAAGATTTCTATGTTTCCCAAAGCACTTGTCCTACGAGTGCTAGAAAAAGTGACAACATCTTTCTGGTGTCGTTTCCGGGGAACAGATTAGAATATTTTTCCCTGGGTATGACAAATTTTTACATTCCCTCTGTTAGGTGAGCAAGGGAAGTGCGGGTTGAATATCTCTCACCATGGCGACTCTATTGTTTCAATCTTATGGTAAACATCCTGGTGACTCCACTGTCCATATCTCTATTTGATTGCCCTGGGTTTCAAGCAACCTCATACTTGCTCTGATGCTAAAGCAGCCAAAAGATTTCGCTACCTTTAAAACGAAGATCACTCACCTAAGGGGTTTTCAAAATGACCATTCTTGCATTCTTGGCCAACCAATTTTCCCCACTGAAATTTTCTTCTATTGCTGGTTATCCCAATCATGTCCCTTCGTTTCATGAATGGAATACCTATTTGCCTAGATTCAGTGGAAACACAAATAGAAGGCCGTACTAGCACCTTAAGGATTTTCATGAATGCATGGAAAAACAGGGTATTATTTTTGAAGATGTGCGAATGGAATTGTTCATATACTCTTTAGAAGATGATTTTAGAATTTGTTACAGAACAATACCTCATGGCAACATATCTTCATTAAAATTTTTTCATATAGCATTCCATCATTATTGCAAAAGATTATATCCATTGAATGCTTAGTTTGAATATTGTTGCGCATTTTAATGGTGAAGATATTCTCGAGGTTGATGACCTTGCTGAATATGTTTGTGGAGCTCCGCTCCAAGAAAACATCTACTTGCATCAAGAAGCATCACCCAATGACCAAGAACGAAAAGAAGGAAACATCATGGAGTTGCAAATAAACCCTCAGAGATCTTATTCGGCCGAATATGATGTTTCTCCTTCTTATGATGTATATGACTCTGATGGAGAGTCAAGTGATGCAAAGGCACAGTGCTCCCAGGCACGGGAAGCTACGCAAGAAGAGGAGGCCGACTAGGAGGTTAATAAAGAGGTTCCAGTCCATGATGCACATCCTTCCCTTGGAGAATAAGTTCAAGAACCTCCTCCGATCTGTGATTCTTATTATTCAAAGGAGGATGAGATGGTCGTGGATGTTCAAAGGGAGTGGTTTACAAGCAAATGAGGAGAAGGCTTCCAACAACAAGTTTTTCTTGAAAAATCTAAGGCGTAGGAGTTGAACAGTATTTGTGGCTGCCCTGACCAAGAAGATATTGGTCAGTAGAATGTTTATGAAAATAAGGCGACTGCAAATTTTCCTTGTTAATTCTATGACCCTGTAGCTGATTACATGAGCACATTCTTTGGTCAACATCAGATGTTGTTTCTGGAGTATGCATCAAGCTTTTTATTTGCAGATTTTTCATGGTGGATGCTTATTTTAATTTTTAAATTTTAGCAACAGGGAGGCATTAGGTGCATCACCCAAATGCTGGCCTAGCTCCATTGGAGGGTTGAACTCACTTAAGTGAATTGAGCCTTATACATAGGTAGGAGTTTTATATAAATAAGCTCACTAGCTGAGCATTTACTTTCTAGTTGGTAGAATTTATTTTTTTTCTGCATTTCAGTTTGATGAGGAAAGGACCCTTTGTGAATAGAGTTTCATGAAGATTTTTTGGTTATATAAGTTCAATATATTTTTAACTCCATGCCCAATGGTGAAGGCTAATGGTCTGAAAGTTCTCAGCACCTTGTAAGCAAGACATTGTCCCCAGTTGGAGCCAATGTTGTCACTCATTGCAAAAGTATGTTTTTAGTTGCCTAGGGTACAAAAGAGAAGAAAATTTGCGGCCATATCCAACACCACAAAATCTCTCAAAGTTAAATCAATCCCTCTCCATTGGATAATTATTAGAATAATATTTCCAATAGTATATGGAAATCCTCGAATGGAACCCGGAATTAGAAGATATGGCCTATTAAAGTTGAGGGTTTTGTCACCGTTGAAATAAGGGAGAAGAGCATATCGGAGGTCTGTGAGCATATCACAAATCACAAATCAGAGGTCTAAGGCAACGATGAGGAAATCAAAGGTTTGGGGTGAAATCAGTGATCAACGATCGCCGATATCGCAAATTGGCAATTTCTCATCCATGGCACATGGCATATTGGAGGTTCCAGCGACATGGTGTATTGATGATTGCCAATCACAACAATGCAAGGCATGTCAACAATCGGAAATCAGCGATCTTAAAGTGATCACTATAAATAAATTGTAGGAAAACAATGCCGCTGGTGTTAAAATACAGGTAAAGGCTGAAAATCATTTAACAAATAAATTCAACGCAAAACCAAGTTTAGGCAAGCATTTTCTCTCTCCTCCAGGGGGCCATGTGGTAGAGTATTATTGGATCTAGTAAAGACATGGTGGCACTGATATCAACATGATGTTGCAGTATGACAGACACATGGCATGCAGATTCAACATGTTGAGGGGTCATAAGGGGCCAAAACAGGGTGACACGTGTCAACACTCACAAGGTGACATGTGGCAGAGGATGATGTCACATCGTAGATCACAAATTGGCTCTTGCAGGTTGAGGTATGTTGTTACATTGAAGGTAAAACCTTAATTGTGATCTGCTGATAAAGGGGTTCCAATAAGTTGGTTGGTCCGCGGTCACATAAGAAGCCAAGGAACCAAGGGCTGAGCACTAAGGGGCTATCATAAATTGGAGATCAAAAACATGTTGCAGTTCAATATAAAAATCCCAACTCAAATCCGTGGATAAAGAGTCTTTGACATAGGGGCTGGCCCACAATCACATAAAGAGCTAAAAGAACCAGGGGAAAAGCGCAAAGGGTGATCATTGATTGGCTGTTGTGTTGTGCATCAAAAAGGAATCACCAATTGTGAACCTTCGATAAAGGGGATCTGATAAGGGTGCTGGCCCACGATCACATAAAGGGCCGAGGAACCAAGGGCTAAGCACTAAAGGGCTATTGCAATCGGAGGTCGCAAACAAGTTGTGGTTCTAATATAAAAACACCTATTGAGATTTTCCGATCAAGGAGCTCCGATATTTGGCCAAGCACCCAGTCATAGCCTTCGATCATATGAGAAGAAAGACAGAAAGGGGCTAAACTAAAGGGGGCCAAAAGGAGATCGAGAATCATTATTTTGTAACGTCTCTTAGCATAGAAGTCTTGATACATTGATGTCCCGATAGCATGGTACATAGCTTTGAAGGAATATGGGTCGAAAATTGAGGCATTTGATTGCAGTAAATCAATATGGGGACTCGGGAAGACTTAATTCCTCAGTGTGGATCTCCACTTGGTCATAAATGTAAAGGAAAACCTGGACAAACTTTGCTTCTACTTTCTAATAGGCAACCATAGTCGATCGCTGTCAGCTCCAGAGAGTGGTGAAGTCAGGCAGTTAAGATGAAACTGATGGGAACCAACCGAGCAATAGTGGAAGCACGTTAAGGCAAAGACGTGGCATGATCATGGGCAATCTCAAAAACAGAAAAGGGATACTTCCTCCATTATCTTTCTGTTTTCCCTTTTTCTATTATTCTGTAATTTCTGTTTATTTTCAAGAAAGGAATCAAATCCTTAGAAATCATTTTGGGCAGTAGAGTTATCACAGGCCGAGGTAGCTGGTCAATTAGAAAGTTGACCCTTGGTCAAGATATTTTGTAAATGTGGATTCAAAGCCCTTGTTCTATGTATAAATAAGGGGGAGAAACACTTAATACAGGTTCCAAAATTCTGCACCCGCAGTGGTCCAAATTCTTTGGTTCCATTTTGGTTCTAATTTCTTGTTCATGAGGAACTAAAGTGATATACATGCTGAATGTAATGGACTATTTATTGGGACTTGAGGATTAATGAAACTATTTTGTTGATTCCTATCAGAGAATTGTGCAATATGTTTTCCCCTCTGTAAATCTCATTTCATATGTGTTTTTCTTTCTTTGAAGGTGTAATGAAGTTGTTAAAGTTTTCTCTCTGATTCATGGATTTATCTAGGCTGTTAAATAGTGAGCAATAGCTATGTATAAGATAGAGTTAGTTCTGTTAGTATATAACTACGGTACCTGTGTATAAATAGATTTACTTGTTTTATTCGATTAACCTGCAGTACCTGTATAAGCACATAATTACCCATGTTGTTTGGTGATAAAGCTACCCATGAGGTATTTGACATGAAACCTTAATAGGTGCTCCACTATTTCTACCATTTCTTCTCTTCAATTTTCCATACCTTTGTCGGAACATTGTTTCTTAGGATTATGTTTTGTTTAAAACCCTATGCATCTATTTCCCTCCTTTCTCTCCTCCTCTTCACCTTTACTACAACCTCAATATTAAGGTGCTCATTGTTGTGTGTCAGCCACCAGAACTAGACATTCCTCCTTGATATCAGCCCAATACACGCATTGAGCATTTGGATCCATGTATCGACTTAATTTTTCCTTAATGAAGGCCTATTGACCAAGCGCCCCTTTATTATATTTTCAAACTATGTGACAATAGAAAGCTCCCATTGATAATCTTCCATGCACTCCTCTATTGAAGATGTCCTAGGCACTGGTCTACAATCAACCTAGAGGATGTCTCTAGGAAGCTTTCTATGTCTCTCGAAGCACTTGTGCTACAGGTGCCAGAAAAAATGACAACATAAGGGTTGTGAGTATATGTTGGGATATCAAAAATTAATTGTGGAATTTGTAACTATCTATATTGTTTTACTTCTCTGAGTTTATAATTAATAGATCAAAAAAATCCTTTATATTAGCTCTATGATTTATAATGTGGTTTAAAACATGTAGGAAACAAAGTTAGGAACTAAGGCAACAAAATATTTGTTGCAACAAGGCATGAGACTTGGTTTTGAAACCATGTGCATAGTTTATGAGTCACTTAATGCTATGGTACATTTCTATTTGATTTACATTGATATATGTTATTTATTTAAATTTTCATTATTCTAACCGATATAGATACACTCATTACACTTTATTTTTATGTTTGCAAATGGAACAATATCAAGAAGACGAAAACAATTGATGCAATCAACAAAAGATTCCTCCAAATAATCCGAGTCATGGAAGTAGCTTGAGCACTGACAATAGTTCCAACATAGAATGATGATCTATTTGGATATCAATGCAACATGTTGTATTTTTTTAAATAATTGTCTGTGAAAATCAGACATTTTATTTAATGTAATGGACATAGTGTCCCAATTGAAAGATAAGGGGTTACCAATAACAATCCCATTTTGTATGAAAAAGAGCCTCTTATTGATATATAATAAAATACATTTTAATTTATTCTATTGTGTTATCCAATGTCGTTGTGAAATGTTACACGATTGATTAAATATATGGATTATTAAATATTATAATGAAGAGATGCGAGGTAGTACAACAAATTAATCCAAACATGATATACAAATGCACTAATCAAATGTTAATTTATATGAATATTATTATAAGATATATGTCAAATTATCCTAAAGGGATAGTTCAGTTGGTCGAGTTCATGTTGCTAAGTACCTCGCCTTTCGGGCGGTCACGAGGTCAAATCTCCTCGACGCCCTTGGGGTTAGGCCTTGCTAGTTTGGTCGGTGGGTAGATCCCTTCGGGTTGATCTACCTGGATTTTCCCGTGGATGTAGCGACCACTCAGTGTTTGTGAACCACCCTAAAAAAAAGATATATGTCAAATTTTGAGGAATAATGAATTTAAAAAATTACAGTAATTGCATTGTCATAGGTCAATGTTTCCAAAAAAGAGAAGATATCATACAAAAAGTGGTGCGTCCATAACATAAAAATGCATCATTGTGTTATGTTATATAAAAGCACCATGCTGACATCTTTTTGTATGAATGATGCCTTTTAGGAAAATGAAAACACCAGGGTGTTTAATTTCTTCAAGCAACGATATTGTTTGCAATTAATGCTCCGATGTATTGTAATTCTTAACGCACCAGTGCTTTCATACAACTAATACCCCGGTCCTACAAAATATTATTTCCAGGCCCGATGCATTATGAAAACTAAAAACATCGATGCTTTTATATAAATAATGAACCGGTGCATTTATACAAATAATATGCACAACAATTATTTTTGTTGTGCTAACACAACAATTAAACAAAAGCACCGACACAACAATTATTTTTTGCGTGCCCTGGTGTCGTTCCCTACAAGAACACTGCGAGTCTTTTTTTTATTATCTATTAACACTGATGCAGTATGTATTATTATGCACCGGTACAATATGTATTATTACATGCCAATATTCTTTTCATTCAATGCCTCAATGATTTTAGCTATGTATGCAACCCAATGTATTTATATATGTAGCGCACTAGTGCTATTTGTTTCATGAAGTGCACTGCAAAAAAAACATCCATTAAAACCTCTGGTCATCCATATTTTTTTAGTTGTGATGAAGTTCTATTATAATCTCTGCTAAAACATCTGCTATCACAAATGAATGTTTTAGATGATGTTTTTTTGACAAATTTTTCCAATTTTATAACACTAAAATCCTCTATTATAGCCTCCGCTAGAAGGAATTTTCCTTGTAGTGCAAATAAATGATAGATTGGAGTTGCAAAATCCTCAATGATTAGCACTCATTCAGCTCAAAATTTTCTCAATTGGACCATAACTTAATACATTGCATATGATTTCCATATTATTTGTAGCTGTGCTCAAGCCATATGTGAATTTATATTCAACTTTGCTCATAGAATGATTAATCACTCCCCCCACTCCTGTTGCTCCTAGGTTTCTTTTGGATGCTCCCTCAGAAAACAAATTGAATTTGTTTGAGCTAAGATCCATTAGGGAAATTCCTCCTTGGACAATCTAAGTTTCATTTTTTCCTTTGGATAGGAGTTCTTTAGCTTACCTTCAACTATGTTAAGATCTCTCATCCAGAGTTGTTTGATTTAATCAAGATCATCACTTTCTTGGACTCTATTTTCCTTTGCATTAAAAGTTCCCCCCAACAAAGCAACAATTACCCCATACATTCACATGTTATCTATTGGGTTGTTGATTTTCCATTTCTTTTTCCATTCAAATCGTCTTTTCTTAGCAATTTTACCACATGTTGTCGCCCATTCGTTGCCTTTCTTACCCATTTTTCCCATGAATGTGTCAAAAAGATCCTAAGAATGCTAAGTAGTTAATTATTGTCATTTCCTTTATTTTTACATATTAGAAAGGATAATACATGATTTATTACTAATGACAGTTTTGTCTAGCCAATTCTTGTAACCGCTATGCAAGTCTGCTAACTATTCTTTGAGGTTTGCATATCTGCGCCACTCCAAGGGAATTTTCAGAATGTGGGTTTTGTTTCTAGCATTAACAAAATAGGTTTATGTTATTCACATTGCACCCATTTTGATTTTAGAAGGCTCAAGGTAAGGATTAACAACTAAAAACAATTGCGCCAGGCATAATTGAGCCATCAACTTCAGGTGCGATTTCTAAAAAAAAATAGAGTAGAATTTGGAAAAATAAACAAATATTTGTTCATGACATCCCCAATTAGGTTTTTGAGAAAATTGTTCCCCAAAAAGTGCGCATATTGGGAGATATTTGTGGTTCTTTCAAAGGGGTAATTTCTAGCTGAGCCATTAATTAGTTACGCCCCAAATCAACTGACCAGTTAGCCAAATTCACTAGATTAAGTAATTCTCAATAGATTCCATGCCAAATAAACCCTATGTAATCATATCGTTAACTATGCATGTATCAAATAAAATCCTTTGCTGATCAATTAAGATTTTACTGACCATTTTTAGGGGAATTTGTTTCAATTTGCCTTTGATATTTCATGTATAAATTCATGAATAAAATCCAGATCTTGGGGCTGCTAAAGGAGAGGTTTTGTCACTGTTTCATGGATGTGGGATGATCCCAAGTGGTGACATCTGGTATTAGGCCCTGTTGTATTATTTTTGATGCAAACTGTGAAGTTTTAAATATCAATTGCTAATGTTCAGGTTTCTATTCATTGTGTCTAATCTCATTTTTATTTAGTTTTTCTGCACGAGAAAATGTTGCTGGTTGGAAAGGGTCCACCAACCTAGCATATTTCCCCTTCAATTTTTTTTATTGAATGTTAAGTTTGCGTGTGGTTGGGATCTTTTAGAAATTAATCTATTTCAAATAGATCATTTATATGAAAGACAAATCACAAATTGGACCAGTTTGCATATGTTTTACTTGAACATGGATTATTTTATGTTGACTTGGATCATATAATGCTACGATTGAGTATATGCAGATTGAAATCAGAGTGCTTTTGATCTTTGTCTCAAATCTAAGCTTGAAAACTTGCATGTTTTAATCGTCCTTTGATCAACAATAATTTAATGAATGATCTCTTTGTTTAAGAACACATATTTTGTATAGTTGATTACAAGTCGCTGCGATGTGTTCTTGATTGATGGACGAGTGTTCTGTTCCCTGTAAGTTACAACATCATCTACAACCTTGAAACCTAACACTTGTAGTCATCATTGGAATTCTACAACAAATTTATTGTTGATATAAGATCTTGTTTAACACATTTTTGCAACTTGAATCATTTATATTTTCTACTTAATTATTGCATATGTTAACACATAAGAACTTTTAAGGGATGTTGCACACTTTTTATATTAGATCTTTATT
Source organism: Pinus taeda (assembly GCA_000404065.3). Taxonomy (NCBI): domain Eukaryota; kingdom Viridiplantae; phylum Streptophyta; class Pinopsida; order Pinales; family Pinaceae; genus Pinus; species Pinus taeda. The sequence goes on from APFE031368625.1 coordinate 23,691, forward strand.
TATAATTGTTGTGGATTTGTACTCTAAGGACAGAGACTGCATTATATTTATAAGTACTGAGTGTGTTTAAAATATAGATCTAAGCTCAAGACAATATTAATGCTCTATTTCCTTACTGTAAAAAGAAATCAATGTATGCTGATATATAAATGATAATTTGTGGATATGATTGGTGCTTTCATACAAGGTTTGTTGTAGACTATGCACATATGGATTTGTCTATTTTATAAACTAGATCATCAATGAGTGCAGCCTTGGGGGAAAATTAGGGTTAACTCATCCTTTCTTTTACATGTGTGATAACAACGCTACTTAGATAGGAGATATTTACTAAGCTTAGACTTCCTTTCTTGCAGTTTGATTTTATAACCCATAGTGAGTCTCAAGTCCTTTGTCCACTAGAGAAACCATAGTACAGTAGGTCAATCGGCCTAGAAGGAGCCAACACTTAGAACTCACATTGAGTCCCAAGTCCTCTCTCACTTAGAGAATCAAGAAGATAGTAGGTAAATTAACCCAAGAAGAGTCAACACTAAGGGTTAATTGGTCCTTTGGTTAGAGTCTTTGATTTTTTGAGTAAGGGACTATCACTGAAGGTACTTCAATCATTTGTAGTCCAGGAGATGACTCTTTAACGAAAAACAAGATGACATAAGTTTTGATGTTGTCCTATGGGAAACTTCCTTAGTTATATAAATAGGTACTTAGCTTAGCAAGTCTCTATGGTTATAATCTTCGCAAGAAATGTATATTGTCTTTAAGTATAAGACCCCAGATTGGCAAAGTAAATGTTGAGTAATCCTTTTGTGAATTATTCCACCCAACATTTTGGTGTCATTTCCGGGGAGGTGCTAGAGGGATAGAACCTTAGTGACCTGAGATTTTTTCATTGAATTCCCTAGCATTTAAGACTCATAGAAGGAGGGGAGGTAATGTGAAAGGTAAGAACCTGTGCTACTACCACCTCAGGTGCACCCCACAAGCCCTTGTTGTGCTGGTCTCATAGTGTGGTTTGATTCAAGAAAACAAAATTCTATTGATGCTAACTAAGTCAGAATCATTAGGAGATAACAATCTAGTTTTCTTATTTTAATTTTCCTACAAGTGAGTTTTTCCTTTTCTAGGCTAGTGTGATTTTCAGTGGCAAATACAGTCCTATTGATTCTAACTGAGTAAGAATCATCAGGAGTAGAAGACTAGTTTGATTCTTTTAACTCTTGTTGTTTTTATGCAAAGTGTGCTTGGTTCTTGGAAAATATACGCTAATTCATGTCAATAAAGGCTTGACAATGTGAAAGCCTCCAAGTACATGACGTATCTCTCCTTGAATTTATTCCCTTTTTTCATATTTTATTTATTTCTTTAAATGGATTTAATTTTTAGGAGGATGTATCTACCCTCCCTTATATGCTAATTTACGTGTTGATAGGATCTACTAGATAGCAGAATAAGGGTGCTAAGAAGACTTAAAAGAAAATTATACTCCAAGAGATCTCTCGAATATTGAGCCAAGGCATATCGTATGAGAAAATCATAATAGACACAAGGAATATAACTACTTCCTAAGGAGAAAGAGAAGGGAAAGAGATTTGAGAACAACATCCAAAAGTCGATCTGTATCAAAAAGAAGACCTAAGAGCCTTACTTGACCATCCTTGTCAATATATCAAATAAATTGAAGAGTTATAGGATAAAATCAATGTAGAGCATATATAGAGCCTAAGACCGAGGAGTTTCTCTCTTGCCTCTCATCAGAATCGTCATTTCTTCAAGAGAGCAATCATCAAGCCATGGAAGATATGCACAACATGAAAAAGGGATAATTTCCAACAATTTTAATTGGATTAGGGGACCAATAATACGTGGATCACATTGAAGCTTGATTTTAAGCAATCATCACCATACAACATTCCTTTATCATTTGAAAACTTTGGAACCATATCAGTTAAAGTAGATGGTTTCTCATACTATAGTATTGATCTAAAATTGTGAAGGACTGAAATGAAATACATATTTAAACAACAACACAAAGATACAAAAAAACAAAACTTCAATTAATAAATAGAAAATGTTGAAAATTGTTTAAATGCAAAATCAAAACAAACTAGTTCGGGAGATGGTAGCTCATCTCTAACAAGAGATGTGACAACTACATTCCTTCTGAATTGAGTTACAATTAGGCTTTGAGGCATTTTTATCATGAAGAAACAATGGGAAACACTAAACATCCAAAAACCTAACCCTAGGAGATGGAGCATCAAAATCTTATGGGCCTCGATGGGTTTAGCTGGAACATCAATTTCCCAAGGTCGTAACTTTGGCATACGATCTTTGTTTGGCGCGCAAAATATCTCATTAGAAATTTCTATCCTAGGAAAATTAATTTTGACTGCAAACATCAATCCATAAGTAATGTTTTCTTGTTTTCCCTAAAAATGTTGTTTAGGGCCTTAAAATGGCTCCAAAAGTTTAATACCTGAAAAACTGTGAAAAATAGAAAGCTAAAAGGAAATAGTGTCGGGGGTCCAAGTGGAATGGGTGGGTGGCCACCAATATCCAACTAGATTATTCCTCCCACTTAGGAAGCAATGGTCCCCATTACGTTGAGCGCCTCCATGAGATGGGGAAACTTCTATTGAACTTGGCCCTTGGTGAGCCAATTGTCTTGGTGTGAGAGCTCGACGACTTTGAAACCCTGATACAACTAGATAATCTATTGGTGAGTGTTCTTAATACATATTTCCATGATTTGATAAATTTTTGTCTATTCAATGCAATATGGATTGAGCTCTGTTGGCGTCAGTTGCTCAACAATGTTTGATGTGTCCAATAATGGTGGAAAGTATGGTTGAAGACAGTCCACACTAAATACTGTGTGTGGGCCAAGGAATTGGGGGATACTTATCTAGAACGAATTGTCACCCACAACCTTGGTGATGGTGTAAGGATCATATTAGACTGGATGGAGCTTCCGATGGGCTTCAACAAGGTGTTCCTTCTAAAAATGCAAATAGGCCTTGTCGCCCACTTGAAACTTATGTGGCACCTAATGTTGATCATGACATAATTTGTAATTTTTATTGGATTTATCCAAGATATCATGAAATTGCTATTAGATGTTCTTAATGAATTCAATAAACTTTATGACCTTATCAACTTAGGATTGAACATGTGCAGATTTTTTCTGTGTAGTTGCAAGAGACATTGCAACATTGATAAGATACTATAAATATTAAACATAGGAAAAAGAAATCGACTGTCAAGGCGTTCAAATCATCGAACCCTTCAAATGGTTTGGAAAGAATATTCTCTCTCATAACATTAGGGGTTTCACCAACCCCTAAAAAGCCCTTGGCCTTCATAGAATAATAGGCACTGTCTTTCCTCATGTCATTTTATCATAGGAAACCATGGGGGAATAATCCAGGGCATAACCCATCCTTTTTTCTCACCTCCCCTCTTGGTCCTTTCATCACATAGATGCCTTGGGAAAATCAGGAGGCCTTATTACAGGGTGGTAGGCAATAACTTTGCGGTGTATTTACGCCTAGGCCTCATGGGCTTGTATTGTTACAATTTTAACTTTTAGGGACTCATGCATATATTTTGATGGAATAAATGTATATGGTCCTTACATGGATAGGAAGCCTTTCTAGCTATGTTTTTTCAAACTACCTTGTTTTGTTTATGACCACATCTGTATAAGGGGAGACCTAAATATCACAGTTAGCCACTAAAAAATATGGGCACCTTCTGCTTGACTGGACCCTTTGGAAAATTTATTTTTGGATTGCATTGAAGTTACCAATTTGGTTGATCTTTTCCCTACAAATATCCTTCCAACTTGGGCCAAAAATAGAACATGGGATGCATATTTAGCTAAAAGGTTGGATTGTTTCCTTATTTCAGATTTTTTTTGGATATGAATCTACAAATCCAACTATGGACTACTACCAATGGTGACTCTGATCACAATCCTATTATCTTCAACTTGGAAAAGAGGCCCTCCAAGCCTATGGGCCTTTTCAAATTGAATCTTGGTTGGTTGGAATATCCTGATCTCATGGAAAGGATCAAGGGGGAGTGGATTAAATTCAACCCATATTGTGGGTCTTCTCTCCCTTTACAATTCTAGGAAAATCTAGAAAATGGATAAAAGGATCATGTCACTTTGGGAAAAGGAGAAAAAATCACAAGATGAAAAACTCCTCTTGGAAGTTGAAAGTAAGTTCCAAGACATCCTATCCAACTCTTATCACTCCTCTTTCTCGAAGGAACATAAGTTAAATCTCAAAACCCTAGATGAGAAAAGGAGGAACATCTTGATTGATAAAGCAAAGAAATGGAGACTAAAAAGCAGAGCATTGTGGCTCTAGGTGGGTGATGAGAACACAAATATTTTCATAGAATAGACAGCCATAAGAAATACATTAACAATATATGGGAAATCAATCCTGCATATGGTTCCAAGGCCAAAAATTTAAAGGTTATTGCAAAGGAAGGCTACTCATAATTCAAACCCATTTAAAAAAAGGAATATTGAGAAAATATTGATAAAATCCTTTAGATGGTTAGCCTCTTTCTGAGGTTTATTAACGAAGATGATTAAAAGAATGGATGAGAGAAGTAATTAAGGAAAAACTTGAAATGGTGATGCAAAGTTTTCAAAAAGAAAAAATCCATGGGCTTGATGATCTCCCAATCATCTTCTATTGGGCATGCTCCAAGTTTATTGGGGATGACTTTTTAAATGCGATTGAATATTATAGGATCCATGGAAGAATTTTATCACCTTTAAATGCCACCTTTTTGGCCCTCATTCCAAAATATGATAAGCCTTCCACTTTTGATCAGTTCTAGCCCATATCCCTTTGCAATAATTTCTACAAAATTATTTCAAAAGTTATTGCTCTCAAATTAAAGCCCATTATTTTTAAAAACATCTCATTGGAGCAATTTGGGTTTCTTGAAAGATAGGAATATTCATGAAGCCATAGCGCTTGCACAATAAAACCTCCAATTCCTTCATAAACAAAAACAAAAGGCCATTATTCTCAAAGTGGACTTCTCCAAGGGATTTGATAGGGTGTGTTGACTCTACATTAGATTAATCCTTCTTCATTTGGGTTTCAACCCTCCCTTTGTGGATTGGGTCCTCAGTTGTATAAGTTCCTCCTCCATGGCGATTCTTATTAATGGCTCAAAGGACCCAATCCACATAAAGGACCAAGGCAGGGGTGTCCTATGTCTCCCCTCCTCTTCCTCTTGATTGTAGAAGCTCTAAGTAGGGCCTTATTAGATGCACAAAGAAGAAACACAATAAAAGGAATTGGTATTTCTTAGAACTACTCACTATCACATCTCCTCTTTGTAGATTTGGATTATGGAAGTTTACAAGCTTTGAAACATATACTGGAGACTTTCTCTATGGCCACATGTATAATGATAAATCAGGATAAATCAACTCTCTTCGGGAATGCTCTGGAGAAAAATGATTCTGATTTATTTCATGAATCCCTGTCAAAAATTCCTACTCCACTAGGGGATCCCCTGAAATATCTAGGCTTCTATTTAAAACCAAACAATTACAATAAGGAAGGTTGGGCTTGGCTTATTGCTAAAATATAGCTCAAAATAAGAATTGGTGGAATAAATGACTTTCCAGGGAAGGAAGGCTTATTCTATGCAAAGTAGTTCTGGAACCCATTCTGGTCCACTAGGATTCCTTAGCCTGGATTCCAAAAGGAACACTCAAAAAATTAAATCAAATCACGTGGAGGTTCCTATGGGTTGGAAGGAAAGATCACATGCCCTTTGCTTTAACAACTTGGATATCCATATCTCTCCCAAAAGCTCTCAATGGTTGGCGTTTAAAATATATATCTTGGTTCTCGAAAGAACTAGCCACTAAAGGTGCCTGGAAAATCATCATGGACAAGGACTTACTTTGGGCTTAGATCGTGAGGAAAAAGTACCTTTATCCCTATTCCATGTTAGACTAACTAAGAAGGCCTAGGAAATTAACACACAATGGATCTATTATGTCGAAGGCCATTGTAAACTCTATCGATGTCGCCATAAATGACCTAAGGTGGAAAGTTGGGGATGGTACAAAATTCCTCATTGGTAGGGACCTTTTGATTGGAAGTTTAGATTCACACATCCTATAAAGTATTCTCATTAATTCATTAAATGAAAAAGGACTATTCTATTTACACCAAATCTCCAATCAACCGACATACTTTGGACCTTAGTAATGGTTGGGGGCTCAAACCCTATTGCTGGAAGGAGTTTTTTCTAAAGAATGGGAGCATTATACAACAACATTGGAACATAGTTTAGTTTCTCTATCTCCTTCTAAATACCAATTAGTATGGTCCTTGGCACCATCTGGAACATACAAGCCAAAATATGATTACCTTTCATCAGCTCAATATCCTACTACAAATCCTCCCCCCTAGTGGGAAAATAAAACATGGAATTTAATTTTTTCCACCCACAAAAATCAAAGCTCTTCATGTGGCTCCTTTTGAAAAACAAATCTCCCACTTGGGATGTTCTCCAAAAGATATATTTCCATGGACCTAGTCATTTTCCTCCTTGGTTACCTAATTCTGATTCTATCTCTCACATCTTTATTCAATGCCCTTTATCTAGAAGCATTTGTTCGAAAATCCGCAAGATTGTAGGGGTGGTCCCTACTACGATGGAGGCTCAATGGAGGACTGCCTAAAAGCATGGTTAGAGCACAAACCAAAGGATACTCTAAAGGATATCCCCTAGTAGTCTACCGGGGTATATGGTTGGAAAGGAACATAGTCATCTTTGAAGACCAAGGACAATCTTCAATCATAATGGCTTTAAACACGTTGTCTATTCAAGATTCCCTGCCTAGAAAATAAACGATATAACAAAATCATGTTCATCCATATCATATCATACTAAAGGACAAGCTTGGGGAATTATTTCACTAAGATTCCCAACAAAACCCCTCTATTGGGGGAGTTGGTAGTCAACTATATTTATTAGATTCACACTAATTTTATTTCTCTTGCAGTATTAGATTGGATCCAAACAATTATTTTGAGTTTTTCACTTTGAAACTCCTTACGACTTGTTGAATTTTCGCGTATCTCAGACATCAATATTTATGGGGATTTTATGAATGTGATAAGTTAGTGATGAGCACTAGTGTTGCAGCAAGAATGCTGCAACTCTTGGGACTACCATCTTTACTTCATCAACCTAGGGTTTGTACAAACTTGGAGGTGATAATGTTGTATACACAAATAGATGTAATGGTATACTCTTTGTCACTTTTCAACTGAGGCGATAGAACACTAGGGTTTCTCAAACCGGTCTTCTATTGACTAGAAGAAGTTTGAATACCAAATGGAGAAGGGGAGATTATCCTTAATGAAAGAAAAGGAATGCTGCCTACTTTAAGGAATGAAAGACTGACTTGGAAGATGCTTGTAAAGTGACATGAAATCCTTTAGCTACTCATTGACACCTTTTTATTGCAAAAGAAACCTAGATTATCTTATTTATAACATGTGATGATCTAAACTAACTGAGAATGGAATTTGATCTAGGGAGTATTATAACCGCTTCATGCATTTGCTAATTTAGAAGTTGTAGAAAAGGTTTTTTTTTTAATGTTTTCATTTTATGAATGCAAATGCTAATCTTTACTTGTTCTTTGGCATGGGAAACAGGTATGGAGGAAGAGGTCTAGGCTAGTCTTAAGGGTATGGAAGCCAGGTGGAGGCCTAATCCAAGCTTAAGTGACAATTTTGCTAAATTTGGGCTCAAAATAGGCTGCTACAAGGTTTCCTGTAGTATTACTACAGGATGTCCTATTTCTACTACATGATGCCCTATTTTACTACAAGAAATAGGTCGAAAGCTTAGGAGATGGTAGGAAAGGTGAAATGAAGTGTGGGAAAGGTATATGATGGGGGAATAAGGTATGGAGGAGGTGAATGAGATGAGGTCTCCTTGAAATTTAGAAGCTCTTGCAACAACATACATTCTCGTTTGCATTTATGCACAAATTCATTTATACATGGGAAAGATTTATTAATTGGAAGAAAACAGAGTTATTACCATCTAGTGGCTAAGTTCATGAATGGAAGTGATTTGAAACCAATTCAAAACTTAAGAGATCAAAAATGACAATTGTAACTCATCCTAAGAAACTCAAAGACAATGACTTACTCATCAAGAAACCCTAGATTATGTAGCAAAGTGAGAAATTTGTTTTGGGCTCGATGAATAGAACCCTCAAGTAATGATCCCATAAGGAAGATGAGGTGAAAGCCACTGTCACCAAATTTTTTGGAGTGCCTTTTGTCACTATGATACCATTGATCTAACTATCCACAAATGGAAGAAAACTAATTAATCATCCAAATACTTGAAAATTAACAAAACATAAATTATTTCAACAACTAACTATGAATGTAATCTAAGCATACATGTACAAAAAGAGGAACCTTTGCTACCGGGGTTTGGCCCTAACCCAAGAGCTTCAATCCTTTGAGTCAACTCAGTGCTGGATCAAGGGAATGCTTCTCATTTTCATTAAAATATCAAAAAGACATAAGAGTCGTCAGTCACAATGTCTTAGCTCGAAAATGCATCCTGGTTACAATAAAAAAGTCGAATCCTAATGAGGCTCTAGGCCTTCTTATTTATACAACTAAAGTTACCAACAACTTCCTTAAATTTAGGGAGGCTTGGCTCCCAAACTCGAGATCAACTGGTCTTCAACTATCACTAGTTTGGCTGCCAATGATCTTAATGACTCGACTGCTTGGAACTCCGAGTTGAGGAGATATGGTGGAGAAATTTTAGAGTGAGTGAGGAGTTAAGGAGGGAAATCCAATCTCCTAAAATCTCTCTTGCTTGTCTACTTCACATTCCTACACTTTAATTAGCAAAAATTTGCTCCAAAACCTGCAAACAATGCACATTAGACCACAAGACATGACCTCTCATCTTTACCCTTCTCATTAAGCAAAATATAGAAAAACATGTAAAGAAAGGTGAGAAAATTTGATTTTAGTAAGCTGGAGAGTGGCATTAAGGTCCATATAATTTACCCATTGATGAGCCTCATCAATTAGTAGAATGAAAAATCAAAATTGAGTAATCGCACTCTTCTTCCCCTTTATCAAAATATTGTAAACAATTTGAGGACCTTTACTTGCTATTCCTTTACTCATGTTTATAGGAAGAATAACCAAGAGGAAAATGAACTTTTGAAAATATTGGCATTGGCTCAAGGTTAGTGGGAAATCCAAGAAGCTAAATAAGGTGTGCTGAACTTTCTCCAGCGATGCCCCTAGGCATAACTAATCTATTATGCATGACCAATAGGATGAAAATATAACATATATTATATACTCGACAATGGATTTTACAAACCTTTTTTTAGTTCCTACATGCTATTTTTTTGTACAAACCACTTCTCAACACATCCGAGAACATGATTTGACTATTGTGAGATGATGTTCACACAAGTGAGGATTTTGGGTTATACAACAAATCAATTTTTCTCATAACTTGTTTATAGTATCTTTGTAGGCATACATAGTTACCCTCCTACTATTTTATGGATAGTAGAGGCTCAAAAGGGTTTGATCTCCTCAAATTCATTCTTGATACATTGTAAATAGGGGAAACAAGAGTGGAGAAACATACTAGATATGTCACGCGCTTTGGGATTTTTGTACACAAAATAATTTATAAACTTTCAAAAGATTGTAACCTTACAACTAAAACTCTATGGGCTACAAACCATGAGAATGATTTAAAGCATGTGTGGAATTTATTTTATTTCGATTATCAATTAAATACAAAGCTTTTTTTCCTTGGAAAAAAGAAGAGTTACAACAATTTTTAGCATTATATATATATATATATATATATATATATATATATATATATATCTATATATATATATAATAGATATATATATATAATGTCAAGTTTAATATCAAATTTTATTTTCAAAATTTTTAAACTGTCCCAATTTTTATCGAACTTTATAATTGTTGAACTGAAACAAACAAAAACTAAATGACTTAGGGAAAAAGAAGCATGTAACTGATAGTCATTTTTTAGTACATTTGTATGTTCCTATGGGAAACGTGGGCATTCCTTTTCAATCACCTAGCCTTATACCATTTAGCTTGTAACCATGAGTGACAAAATAAATTTTTGTATCAAAAGTGTACTTTGTAATAGCTAGCCACCCATTCTTTCCTTTTGTGTGTAAGAAGAGTAATGAAATATATAGAAATAAAAAAGTAGTGGGAATGGATTTCATGGATATTGTCTATATTTAGTCGAACGATGGAAAAATGCTAGAGATGGAAAGAGCATGAAGGATTGATAATTTTAGATAGTTAATGTGGCTTTATGATCTGTACATTTACTAACTTTAGAAACCCTACATAACATTTAATTTATGCATTGGACATTTCTTCTATGTTGAACTTTCCAATTGGTCATTGAAATAGAATTACATTTAGGTCAATGATATGAAAGAAAGGCCACTACTAATATGAATGTATTGGGGATTTTTACAACCCATTACTTCCCTGCAAGAGGCTGCTTCCGGTTCACCCTAATTCAATAATCCTCTTAATCATGAGAAAAATTATAGCAATAGATGTAGTATGTTCCAACAAGTAGCTTGCTTTCTTTAGATGTAGCAATCTCTACTAAATAAATAATTTTCAAATATGCAAATGATTCATGAAATTCAACATTGTATTTAGGTCTTCATTCTCCGATCATTCTAGTTATAACAATCCCTTAAAATTTCAATGGATTTGTATACGTTTGTTTGATAGCCTATTTCTGTATAGTGTCTACCATTTTGATTTCATTACTTGACACTTAATACCAGAACAAAATACTCTAGGCTTAGCAGGTCAATTTCCATGTCAAAGAACATGCTTCTAGTAAGGAAATACTAATGCTACTAGCAACAAATAGGGAAGTTACAACAACTTGACCCTTGAGGCAAGCTAATTTCTTTGGAGAAATGATGTAAGAGATAGAGAAAATCCAACAAATTAATAACATCTATAACACTAGCTCAGACAAAAAACTAAATTAAATTAGATTGTTTTAGTATATACAATAAAGTTGAATCAATTTTCTTCAAAATAACCTACTGTGATTTTCAATCATAGAGTTTAATATTAACAAAAAAACCTAAACAAAAAACCATGCAGAATCCAATATGTCTCTCCATATCTTAAAATAGTTCCATGTAACAATGCCACCAAATTAACACTTCCCAACTGTATAGATGCATAACCAAGTATTACCTATAGCAACTCATCACTGCGAATTGGTAGCCACTGAAAACCAATAAACACTAAAAATCAATAGGGACTATTCAAGGCATATCCTACATAGACACACCTAACATACAAGAACTTAAAAAATGTAAGAATTGCAAGATATTAATCTGGGAATCAAATCAGATAGAGTGTTCTTTCTCGCGGCCATGATGGATGACAACGACTGACCCATAGTCATTAAGATACTTTGAAGTCACACTTAAATTTCTCAAGAATCCATTTTGATCTCCACTATCCTATATTGATCCATAAAAGAGTGTTTAAGAACATTGTGAACTAGATCACACTAAAATATATCCATAACCCTAGGAATCTAGGGTGTTGGGAAGTATCCTTATTTATATAAACCTTCCCATAGACAAAACTAGGTGGTCTAGCAATGGATACAATAACAATTTCTTTCAATGAAGCCACAACAAAGCCATTGAGACAACATAAGTGGATTCAATTGTTTATGTCAATTCAATGACCTCTGTTTTACCATATATTTAGGAGAGCACATACTAGCTAGAGATAGGATAAGGGAGAACCTACTAAAACTATAAGGACATACGGTAGAAACTAGGAAGACTTGAAAATTGTGTGCGTTGAACCTTTTGAGCAAGTTGATGTACTCATAACTCCAAGTCCATAACTTATAGTACCATGCACGATGATACCTCTTTTCTTTATTAGTCCAAGTCCATACTTTATATTACCATGCACGATGACACCTCTCTTCTTTTTAGTCCAAGTCCATACCTTATATTACCATGCACGATGATACCTCTTTTGTTTATTAGTAAAGAAAAGAAATAACCATGGTGAATTGGTAGTTTGATGGAGTAATTTACGCAAGGCCTAGGATCAAACCTTCAAACTGCCACTATAACAACAAGAGTATATCCAACAACTTGCAAGCTAGAGATATCAATAACTTATGACTTATCAATAGTCAATATGTAACTCTACAACACACATTTTAGTTGAAGGAACATAGACAAGAGCTAGAATATAGACACCTTCACTATAAATAAGAAGTCTCATTAACAAATATACTAGTAATATTAGTTCAACTAGAAGTTTACCTTATTGAAGAACTTATTCTAGAGCCCATACATTCTTATTTGTTAGTTGAAGCAACAAATTCAAAAGCATCCATCATTTAAGAAATGGATAATCCAAAGGTTTTATATCATTCAAGTGAAAATCTAGGGAAAAAAACTTATTTTCACTTATGTACTTGGATAACTGGTTGAACCACTGACGAAGTTAGATTTGCTACAAGGGAAAGTAACAATGTGTGAGTTTGGTTGTCACTATTGGGATATCACGGAATTAAGTTGGAGGATAAATAGTGTAGTGAGTTGATCAACAATAAAATTCAACCAGAAACTCACCCGTGACATGACATGGTAGGAGAAAAGGGCAAAGGATGACACTAAGGTCACTAAAGCAAGGACAAAAGCAACATCAAAGAAATGATAAAAATCACATAAAATGATGCCAATGTCAAGCATCACCTCAAACTACGATCATGTCATCAATGCAATTGATGTAATTAGCCCACCCATATTATTGATTTGACAATCATGCATTGTGTCTCATAGTGGCCATCCATCTCTATGCCTACCACCTCCCATCTCCCAACATACTACATGTCATTTTATTTTAGAAAAAAATATTAAGCACCTTAAGCAATGTGATCAACTAACTCGAACATTGATGGCGGATGATCAATGGATTAAGCTATAACTATATCCACTATATTTTATTCATAATGGCTATTACATCAAGCATTGGATTTCAATCATAAAACACAGGTTTTTCAGTGCCGCTTCCTTAGGTCTAGAAGCTGCTACACCTCACTTCAATAATCTGTGGAAAAAACGAGGAATAACACAAAATCTAAAGAAAAATCACTAACAAAAATAAACACTAGAAAATAAGTGACCAAAGTTGGAATAAAAACTAAAGCAAGAACTACGACAACAATGATGTAAGCCAAAGCTAGAACTAGACAATCTATAACAAGAACACTAAGTAATCTACAAAGGCCTACCAAACTTTTTAATACAATTCCGCTAAGGAAGAACAACAAATATTATCAATACATTGCAAATAACCAAATCCTAAAATATAATAGTGCAACCATTCCAACTCATGCTATGGATATCAATGGTATTAATAAATTAATAAATTGTATTGACTTCTTGTTAGATTCAAATAGGGCCAAACAACTAACTATGCTCTATGATGTTTGAATGCATTGAAACTTAAGAGACCATGAAAGGCTCGTTAGTTTTGATGCTCTATTTTTAATTGGTGGATTTTCTGTGTACAAAAAATGACTATCTAATTGCATACACCAATATGTAAGGCAACAAAACTGCAAACATATAACATGTATTGGAAGAGAAGATTCAATCAAGAGTTAGATAAATTTAGTCCAAGTATGAACTCACATAAATCTATTATATAAGCTTTAATAGGCATAATGGTTATACATCTTAGGTTTCTATGAGTTTAATGTCCAATAGTTGAGTTTCAAGTAGGGAAGTTTGGCCATGAAACAAAATGCTCAATGAAGAGCAAGAGGAGATCCCTACGAGTTTTCAATAGAAAGTTTTAACGTGGAATGCTTAATGACTTTGCATAAGCTTGTTGAGCCTAGTCGGAGGGAAAAGTAAAATAACACATAACAAAATATGAAAAGAGTTATGGTTGTGGAAACAATAAAAACAATGAATAGATTGGAAAATATGCATGGATGCCTCAAAATGGAACAAATGCTTATCACAAAGGTCAAGTTCTCTTTATTGCCCCTCGTATTTATGATAAACTATGAAGAGCTTTTCAAGGATAACATGCACTAATGATGATTGACTCGAGATGAAACTTACTTATACATGTTGAAAATTGTGAATGCTATTTTCTTACTTCATCATGGTGGCACATAAAAAACTACACGTTGATTAATTCACTCTAAAATTCTAATAAATATTGAAATAATATAATATATATATATCCTTTAATATATATATATATATATATATATATATATATATATATATATATATTATATATAGATCACTATACTGTTTGTCATCCATCTCGATGAATTTAGAGTGTAAAAAGTGGAAGAATCAACTCATGGGATTTCTTTTACCGGCGGGACCCAATTTGGTGAAATGAGGTCTGAAACCTTTTGGGAGCATTTTGAGGCATCAAATGACAGTTTTTTGGGGGCTAAAACTTTGGCGCTTTAGCATAGAACATTTTCATGTTGTTCTACACACAAATATCTTTCCAATGGAGCAAGAGGCGCATCAATTGGAGTTCGTATGCAAAAGTTATGCCACTCAGAAGTTGACCTTCATGTTTACACACCTATAGTTAGAGAGTATGTCACATCAGCCCCCATTATTCATGGAAAAGGCGCTAGCCACGTGTTTTTGATGTAAAAGACTCTAGAGGAGTCTATATTGTAACTCTAGTTAAGGGTTGATGTTGTCAAACTTAACCAATAGTAGGCTATGTGTTGTGTTATAAACGAGCCACTAGGAGGAAGAAACATTCCATTCTTTCATGAGAATTTTGTTTCATAGCTAAGCAAGGATATCCAGGAGAGATAGGAGTTAAAGCACACAGAGATGATATGTGCACTATAGCAGCCTACAAGCCACAAGCTTTATTTTTTGTACATGTAGCCATATTTTCAAATAGAGAAAGAGAGCGAAGCAACCTCACCTTCCAACTAAGTTTTCTCCTGAAAGGGTTTCCCAGAGCATGTCTTGTGTCTTATGTGTGTGTGTGAATTTATTTTGTCTTTCTCTACTTTTCTGCATAATTTCCATTTGCATGCATACACTAATTACAATTAAATTTACATATTTGTAAGTTAATAAAACCGTAATAATGTAAAAATTCATAATTTGAATATAATATTATTAGATCTATTGTGACAAACTGTCCGATGGAATATCCACGACAGTTTACAGATCATTTGGTATTAGCACAGGTTCTTTGGGTGTTTTGTAGAGATTGCATGGATCTAAATCGATAGGGCCGATAATTGTAAAACCCTAATCATGACTGACGAATCTGTACACAAACCTTGTCATCCTACAAAGGTGAGTTTTAGCAGCTGTAACAACAAGTTGCAGATATCAACCGCAATGTAGACCTCCTCATGGCGGCCTTGAATAGAAAGATGGGGATATTTGGAGAAGATAGGGGTTCGAATGCAGAGGAAAAATTAGAATGGGGATCAGAAGATCAAAGAGAAACAAAGAACCAGTTGAAGAAAGAACCCAAAAAATATCAACCTAGTTCAAGTGTCGTAAACCAATCATAGTCACTATTTAAAATAGAAGCAAAAGTCGATGTAAAACCATATCACGATGATATCAGTGCTCTGAAGTTGAACTACTAGTTGCAACAACTAGAAGTTTATTTTAGTGTCAATCAGATCAAGGAAGGGAAAAATATTTCATTCGTGCGACTAAAATTAGAGGGCTATGCAATGAATTGGTGGGAGAGTCACACAAAAAGCCTGAGGTTGCAGGGAGAACCTCTAGTGACTAATTCAAAAGGTTTAAAAACCCTCATTAAGCCACAATTTTAGCTCATTGGGTACGTGGAGGACCAGTGGATCTGGTGGCATTCAGGCAAAAGTTGGGCTAAAGCATGCAGGGGTACACCACAAGATTCTAAAGATGGCTATAATATTGGATATCTCACCAAAGGACCTAGATGTACTCCTAAAGTATTTGGGGGGTGTTTTCGTTCTTTAGTTTTGAGGTTGAGGGAGTAAATACATTGGACAACATCAAACCACTTTTGAAGCTGGGATCTAGCCCTGCCAACTTCAGAGAGGGATCTCTCTTTATGATTTAACTTGGTTTTTAAGTTGATCTTAGGCTAGTTATGATTATACTTGATTGTTTGTTTGAATTTGGTTGATTGGTTTGGTTGGTTGATCTGATCAAATTACTTTCTTTCCATTGGGCTATGGATTCAAATAAAGTTGGATATTGCATCAATATGTCTAAAGAATAATCGCAGGGCAAGCTAGTTGCATTTACTGGATCCTTAAAGTGAATTATGAAATGGAGAAGAGGTGATTTTAGTAATGATCGAAAAGTATTTAAGAATTTTTTAATCAGACTTTATAAGAAAAACATGCAGATTGTAAAAATAGTCCAAATAAGGTGTTTAATTAACAAATCTTATTTTTCACATTTCCTGTTTTACAATTAGATTTTTAGATGATTATAACGCAGAGAAAAACAATGGAACAACTGTTACAATAGGAAAAATATCACCAGTAAATTGTAGCACAAGAATCTTGTGAAATTATTTGTATTATTGATGCTCTAGCAGCGTGGAAAAAGGTACAATGCTCAATAGAAAAATTACATTGATTAGGAACCGACCCTCAATACCTCGAATCAATGAAGTATTTAAACAATATTTCCACAAGATTATAATGAATGTCGCATTGACATGGCAATCTATTATTAACTACAAAATAACATAATGACTAATGTGCCCACAAAAGGTGAATTCGGTGAAGTGATCTGGATGTTTGACACTATTGGAGTGGAGAACAGTTGCTGAGTTGCCACGATTTTGGTGTTGCACTGGATGTAGCTGATCTCTTCTTTAATCTTGAAATTCGCACAGTTTATCCCACTGATCTTTATCTGGGATGGTGATTTTTATTGCCTTGCAGTAGATGTCATCTACCTGAGTATATTTAGCAAATGTAGGCTTTACCACGAAAATATGATTTATCTCATGCTGAATGAACATAATGTTACTAATAGCTTTGAAAAAAGATCTCCCTGTCATAACACCTTTAATGTGGGAAGACTTAGTAGTATCCTTTGAATTGTCCATAAGATTCTTCTTATAATATTCCCTGGTCATTAATTTGTCATTAATTACAAATAAAGAAGGCAGGACCCTCTTTTTTAATACATCTATTTTGGTGAAAAATCTGTTGACTGCTACTTCCAAACTGTGACATTTTTCTATAAGCTGCACAGTCAAATTTTTCTTTGTAAGAACTTTCTTTACTTCTAAAATTGTCTCTATTCTGTCCTCTTGTTGGTTTTGTGAGGCTTGACCCAAGTTGAGCATTAGTTAGCCAAACAAATCCCTACACTACTATCCCTTTCGGCATAAGCCCGCAGAGTGTAGACCGAAGTCTCACCCGAAGCAGTATGGGGGGATGCTGGAACCAAGTTCTTGCACCTTGAGATGGTCGTGATGTCAATTTATACCCTCTACCCCTACTTTCGTGCAGGTCACTAAGATTTAGGGTGTTAGTCTACCCTTTATTCCGCCCTTCAGTACCTCTACAAAGGTGTACGATTGACCTTCACCCAGTGCTAACCCGTGGTCCAGGTACTTTTGCGCAACTATGATAGTGTATTGTATAGGTTCCCAAGTTATCCCAAGTGTTTTACTTATCTTACTAATCTATTACCATTAGTGCCACGTAAACTGATATCCTTACTTGTGCTCAATTAACCAACAATCACATGTATTTGCGCATCACATGAAAATTGTAAATTAAACCCAAGACGTAATATAATCAGGTGCATTAATAAGAAATAAATATACATAATTTGCAGAATACTTCTCTTTATTGATATATTTCAGTTTAATACAGACTCTATTCGCCCTACGCACATAGCTGCAGGGATTCGCGCACTCAACTATGGACTTCCACCCTAGGCCTCTACGCACTCAGCTGTAGAGCCTCTACCTACGCTAAGACCTGAAACACTTAGACTTCTCTACCAAAAGTCCAATGCTTCTCTTCTCACTACTCCCTACCTAGAGCTTACTTACTTAGCTCCTTTTTATACAATCCCATGGTCTGCAAACCATGGGTAGATCTTTACATCTGACTTGACACTTTACAAAATAAGGGCAGACAACCCTTTATGACTCTTGACACCTTCACGCTCTGCGACCAAACAATGCGGAGACTTTTACAACTTTATTACAAAATTATCCCAAAACATGGGCTTTTAGCCCCAAAATTACTCTTGGGGGAACCTGTTCCCAACACCTCTTGGGAAGACTTATGGTGATTATTCAGGTTTGGAGTATGCAGAGAAAATGGATTAGAGCAGACAAGAAAACAAAGGCAGTGATTGACACAATGGTTAATTGGTGTGATGCTCAGGCGGGTGAAACTGTTGCAATTCGAAATGGAAAACTTGTCACAAAAAGATGATATTTTTTTTTTGTAATGTTTGGCACGACCATCCATTTTCTATTATATATATAGGGAAAATTTACACCACACAGTTTTAACCGGTGGCCTCAACTTGCCTTGAGGGGAAATCGAGTCTATTGGCCATCGGTCAGCATTATACGCCATCCAAAGGCAAAACTTCGCCAGTCTTTCTAGAAAGGCTAGGTAAGTTTCCGTCTTATGACCACATATTGTATAACTATGATAATTGCCATAAACAATTGGAAATTTAAATTCTATCCGCATAAACAAACACTAAGTAAAGGAAGACTAATCTTTCTTGACATTCTTCTCCTCAGAGTTTGAGGCTCTTGGGGAAAGATCATCAGCAGTTGCTTCTGACATTCCAAAGATCTCCACAATGCAAGGGATGTGTTAGTCAATACGGTCCATCCTAATGTCCTGTTTTTGCAGCTAAAATAGGATCTTCTCCATGTATTTTTTGTAATTGGAAAGGACTTGCATTGTAACAGCCATCCCCACAAAAATTTGCTCCATTACTTTTCCAAGCAGACTTTTCATCTGAAAATACAGGTAGAGGGTGTGCTTGAATTATGTAATTCGCCCTCTTGTAGTCCCCAGGTCAGGAACCATTGTTATCCAGATTTCTATTTCATCATCCGGTTCCATTTCGTTTTTTACTTGGTCTTTCCAAAATGCCTATCAAGTTTTGAATACCCTCATTTGTTTCCTCATTGTATGTCACGACTACCTTAGCTATGAATGATCGATGGGCTTGCAACCCCTACGGCCTTCCATCCTGGTTGGTCATTTGGTTGCCCGGGGGTCTAGGCCCTTGCTGCCATGGCCACGTCCACATTTTGCTGGAGCCATGCCCTATTGATTTGTGACTTGTATACATTCCAACACTATTAGCTTCACTATTTCATTCACCTCAACACGACGCAACTGCACTAACCTTACTTCGCTACCCTGCCTGGATTGCGACAGGATAAGGTATACCTGTGCCCATAGGTGGCCAGTGGAAGTGGGTTTTGAGCAGGACTCCCCTAGCTTATTACCATGCCACTCTCCCTTGCCAAGGTGCAGAGGTTGGTCATCCCCTTGTGGCCATGGCCTGGCTCTGAGACCCATCTGGAGCTAGGAATTGCAAGTGCTATCTTAACAGCAAGCCCTTCCCTTTATCGACAATTTCCTGTCCAAGTTCTGCTCACCTCTCTGCCTCTCAGGCCACCCAGGGTCCCTGATTGCTCCCGTATGACTCTGCATTGCCATTTTCCCGGGTTCGCTCAGCCAATTTCCCACCATTCTAGTTTCCTAACCCTCTGCCTGTAAGTCTCCCTTGCCTCGCTCAGCTACACACAGTCACCCAAGCATGGCTTGCCCTTTAGTCCCCATACCCTCAAGTTGTTCGTTCAGGTAGGTTCTTGTTTCTAAGGTCTACTCAGTATTAATCATGCCAAAGCCACAACTTTTGCTTGAAAGAAAATAAACATAACTCAGAGCCGAGACATAGCCCCCCCTTGCCTTCCCTAGCTGGGCTAATTGATGTAGGAGCATCTGAGCACCTTAATCAAAATTGGAATCCAAAGTTGTGAAAGAGGAAACGTGGACAATCATTGGAAACCAGGGAAAATTTCTGTTTTAAAAAGAGATAAATTGATAGAATTGATAAGTCTTTAGAAGACTTGATTCAATGTAATTATCTACCATGTATGTGTGTAGAGAGATTTAAGGGATTTTATTGAGCGATTGTGGGAGGATATCGTGGACCTTCGATGATCCACGACTTTGTAATTTTCTCTATAAAGAGTCTATGTTGTGTGACAGAGAAACAAAGAGTGATATAGAGAGAGATAGATAAAAAGGGTAGATAGTGATTGGATACAATGTAGTCGGGGAAGGAATTGTGACTAAGGCTGAAATGCCTTAGATTGTAACTTAATTATGTATAATAAAAATGTGTGTGTTATGTTAATTTCTAGGTGTCCATGTATTGTTTTATCTACAGTTAGATGTATGAGTTAAAATCCTTATTGTAGGTTTGATCGACCATCGATCACTGTATGGATCGATGGCAATCCAAGGTTAAGCAAGTTATTGTTGTATGGTGTGTCGTGAGAACAGAGGTGGCAGAGCGAAACTGTGTTTTAAAACATATTCCATTGACAAACGATCAAACACAGAGAAGAACCGTCAAATCATATAGATTGATGGATAGTAATGGCGGAAGGTGAGGAATCATTGAAAGTTGATCTAGATTAGATCATCAGATCAATAGATTTGTTAGACCGACAGTTATCGCATGGGTAAAATGCGTGAGCGTTAATGTGCGAGAAAAATAGTTTCATAACAGGAAATGGTTTATCGTGCAGGCTCTAAGTGGTAAGTGGTAATTCATGGTGGTCGGCCGATTCCATTTATCAGTCGACACGTAGCATGTCGTAGGAGAGAGGAAACCACTTTATTGGGCAGGTAATCCTCATGCAAGCGGCTCATGCGGTATGGCTATTAATTGTTGGGTCGGAGATAGTTGATTGCACAGTGGAGATCGAGCGGATTGTTTGGTGATCAGGCTAAGCGTAAACTTTCAAATTTTGTAGTATATTAATGATGAAGATTGAAGTTGATAAGGCTTGGGAAACAGTGGACTCGACAAATTATGTTCGGTAGTTTGATTTATTTTGAAGTCCAGTCTTTGGCGTCCAGAGTGGGACCGACGTTTCTATGCATTTCCGCTGATTGTTAATTTCTGGATTTTAGGGGAATTATGCCAGTCAAACACTTCCGATTAGTATAGGTGGGCCATAACCCACAGGTTCACGTAAGGATATTATGAAATGAAAGGGAAAATTGCCTCACTGTAGTTTTCCTTTTCATCAAGTGGTATCAGAGCAGGGAAAGGTTTCCTACGAGAAGAAAGAAGATTTTGTGTGCGAAAGAAGGAGGTATAGTTATGTTGAAGACTGGTGAGTTTGTGGTCTTTAGAAGAAGGTGAGAACATTGTAGCAACCTAGAGCATGGAGTGCTCCAATGGTTCATGGGAGAGAGAACCAGGGAGATGCTGAAAGACTAAGCTCGAGGAGAGAAGCTTGGTGACGTATCGTGTAGCAGAGAAGATTGCTACTATAGAGGTTTTGTTGCAGCTCACAGAAATAACATAAAAGCAATTCCACAAAGGATGTGGGTAGAATTTCTATGGGATTAAGGAGAAGCATATGACCAAGAGGTCATAAATTTTTGTACCTCGGGAGTCTGATACAGGAGCATCCGAGCACCTTAATCAAAATTGGAATCCAAAGTTGTGAAAGAGGAAATGTGGACAATCATTGGAAATCGGGGCAAATTTCTGTTTAAAATAGAGCTAAATTGATGGAATTGATAAGTCTTTAGAAGGCTTGATTTAATTTAATTATCTCCCATGTATGTGTGTAGAAAACTTTAGGGGATTTGACTGCGCGATTGTGGGAGGAGATCGTGGATCTTAGATGATCCACGAATTTGTAATTTTCTCTATAAAGAGTCTATGTTGTGTGACAGATAAACATAGAGTGATATAGAGAGAGAGATAAAAAAAGCTAGATAGTGATTGGATACAATGTAGTCGAGGAAGAAATTGTGACTAAGGCTGAAATGCCTTAGATTGTAACTTAACTCTATATAATAGAAATGTGTGTTATGTGAATTTATGGGTGTTTATGTATTGTTTTATCTACAGTTAGATGTATGAGTTAAAATCCATATTGTAGGTTTGATCGACCATCAATCATTGTAAGGATCGATGACAATCCAAGGTTAAGCGAGTTATTGTTGTATGGTGTGTCATGAGAATAGAGGTGGCAGAGCAGAACTGTGTTTTAAAATAGATTCCATTGGCAAACGATCAAATGCAGAGAAGAACTGTCGGATCGTACAGATCGACGGACAGTAATGGCGGAAGGTGAGGAATCGCCGGAAGTTGATCTGGATCGTTAGATCAAAAGATCCATTAGATCAAAGGTTATCATGTGGGTAAAATGTGTGAGCGTTAATGCACAAGAAAATAAGTTTCATAACAGGAAATGGTTTATCGTGCGAGCTCTAAGTGGTAAGTGGTAATTCGGGGTGGTCACTCGATTCCATTTATTAGTCGACACATAGAACACCGCAGGAGATAGGAAACCGCTTTATCGGGCGGGTAATCCTCGTGCAAGTGGCTCATGCAATATGGCTATTAACCGTTGGATCGGAGATAGTTGATTGAATGGTGGAGATCTAGCGGACTGTTTGGTGATCAGGCTAAGCGTAAACCGTCAGATTGGGTAGTAGATTAACGACGAAGATTGAAGTCGATAAGGCTTGGGAAAGAGCGGACCCGACGAATTATGATCGGGAGTTTGATTTCTTTTGAAGTCTAGTATTCGGCGTCCAGAGTGGGACCGACATTCATTGTTGGGTTTCCATGCATTTCCGCTGTTTGTTAATTTTCAGGTTTTAGGGAAGTACGACATTCAAATGCTTCCGATTTGTATAGGTGGGCAATAACCCACAGGTTCACGTAAGGATATTATGAAATGAAAGGGAAATTGCCTCACCACAGTTTCCCTTTTCATCACTAATCCCCTTTGGGTAGCCTCACGCCTCTCCCTCCTCCCCAATGAATCTCCCACAAACTCATGGAATTTCCCCTTGAACTCGACTAGAACTTATGAATTGGATGAGGGAGAGAACAGACTACATACTAGAGAGCTATCACTTGCCCGCAAACTTGGTTTCTTCACCTCCCTTCCGCTCTGCAATTCCTTCCTTCTCCACTATACAATTCACCTTTCTTGCACGTCGAATACCTCTTCCCACTCCACCACCTTCACTTATGTCCCCCTCTGCTACCTTGCCAGGTCACCTCCCATGCATTCCGGGCAAAGGACACCGCACTCCATGCCTTGAGCATGTGGGGTATGACTGTAATGAATTCAATTATACTGACTATGTCAACTCAGGCCTAACGCCTCTCACACCTACCCTCATCCCGGTTGGGAGCTTGGATTGTCTGGTTCTATCTCGCCTCGCACTACCTATGATCTTGTTCTAGGATTGTCTCCAAAGCTTCAAAGGTTGTGTCCCTTGGTCAGACTGGCCATTGTTTCTCCATCTGATCCTGCTGGTCATTGCATCCCCGGTTTTCCAAGAAATCAACCCCCTTATTTCCCTCTATCCTTATGTGTTTGACCTGAATGTAGTCAAATTTGGGGATGATTTCCCCTGTCTCCTGAATTAATCATGTTGTTCTCCATCTCTGACTAAGTTTTTCCCATTTAGTGCCATTGTTTAATTTTGTCACTGTATTGATTACTAAGCTTGAATCTCCTTCCACTTCTAGGTTTTTGTATCCCAGTCTGGTAGCTATTAAGAGGCCCTCTCTAACTGCAGCGAACTATGCCTCATTGTTGCTAGAAATCCCACAACGTTTTGCATAGATGAGGTAGGTGTTGGCGTGGGAGTCTCAAAAAAGGCCCCTAAGACCAGCCTCTCCCAGGTTTCCTTTGGAGGCCCCATCGAAGTTGAGCTTGATGACTCCTTCTGCCAGAGGGGTAAAGTGGGACCTAGAGCTCATGATAGCGTTGCTTGTCTTCCATGATTTGCTTTCGATCATCCCTGGTGCTAAATTTAGTTTTTGTAGTATTCAACCTTCTTGGGGTGGAACATGCCAATATTCTTCATTCCATGATTCTACCAATATTGTTTCCCTTATGTTATGTACAATACCTTCCCAAATTTTTTCCTACGAAGTTGTTTTATGCTCGAAAATTCTGTTGTTTCTCTCCTTCCATATGGCCCATAGGGTGAATCCAAGGCCTAGGTTCCAAGCCCTACTTACTACCGGGCTAGAATAGATGTGGGTGGGTTCACCATAGTAATATTTTTCCTCTGATATTGTTTTGGTCTCTATGTAACATTTCAAAAATTTCTCGCATTTGTCTCCATTTCTGCTCCACAAATGGATAGTTGTTGAGGATATGTTCCATGTATTCCTTGTTTTGGCAGCATAGCCAGCAGAAGGAGGGTCCCTAGAATCCTCTTTTTTGTAACTGATCCCAAGTCAGGATGTGACCTTTTTTGACCATTCATAGGAAGTGGGTTACCTTTGGCCACCACCCATCTTTCCAGATCTTTTTCCATATTTTATCCTATCCTTCCTATTCCTGTCGGGTTTGGATATCATAGACTTTACTTGTGGAGAAGGTTCCTTTGGTGGCATGTCCCCATATCAAGATGTCAGAGTCATGACGAATCATTATCCACCTTGTCCTTAATTCTTTATCTAGGTTGCCCCATTGGTCTGTGTATACCTCTTGTTCCCAACCTTCTCTAGTCTTCCATTTCTGCCAACTTTCCTCTCCTTGCTCCTCCTTCTAGTATTGTTCCACTACCTGTGTATTGTTGTTCTAGGTTTGTTGGTATATTTCCTTGATCTCCTATTTCTTTCCTAGTTTATCTCTTTTCTGCCAAGATTCCACCGAAAAGCGGGTTGTTTTTCGATTACGAACTTGCCAGAAGGCGTGATGTTGGATGAATTGTCTATTGCTTGTTGCTAGATTCCAGATCACAGAGCCCTTAGGGGGGTCTTGGTATCTGAGGATATCCTCTATTTTCACGAGCATGTTATACTTGCGAGTCCAAATTTTCTTCCATAGGTCGTTTCCCCCATTCATCCATCGCCACCATAGTTTGGCCCCCATGGTTTGGTTTAGGAGGTAGGGGTCCCTAAGTCCTAATCCTCCTTCCTCTTTTTTCTTGATGAGTCCCTGCCATGGCACCAAAGCCCATTTCCTGAGCTGTTGGGTACCTCCCCATAGGAATTTTTTCAAAATGTCAACCATCTTGGCACATGCTCCTTTTGGGGCCACCATTCCTGATAGTTGGTAGATGGGAATCGACTGAAGAACTGCTTGAGAAGAACTGTTCTTCCAACTATATTTAGGGATCGAAAGGTCCAACATTTGAGTTTACCCTGTAATTTTTGGAGGATGTTTTTCCAGAAGTTGTTTCTTAGTGGATTATCAGAGAGAGGCATACCCAGGTATTTAGTGGGCAGGGTTCTAGTACTGAAGCCAAGGGTTCTAGCAAGGTAGGTCTTAACATTTCATTGGGTGTTGAAAAAGAATATGCAATATTTGTCATTATTGATCATGGTTACCAAGGCTTCCATAAAGGTACTAAGGATATTTATTATACTTCGGGCTTCCTGCAGGGTGGCTTGGTAGAAGAGCATGATATCGTCCACAAATTTTTGGTGGGTGATGGGAAAGTCATTCCCCCAAATTCTAAGCCCTTGGAGCTTGAAGGAGCGGACCTACTGCTTGATGTACCTACCCAACCCATCCACTGCTAGGATGAATAGGAAGGGTGAAATCGGTCCCCTTGTCTCAGGCCTCAGGATGGATTGAAAGTCATTGTGGGGTTTCCATTAAGAAAGATGGAGAAGATCGAAGAGGATATCATTGATAATATCCAATTGATCCATATTTTGGCAAAGCCATATGCTTTGAGAATGCTCGTAAGGTAGCCCCAGTTGTTATGAAACCAACTCAAAAAAAGATAGAAAAGAAAGATCAATGCCTTGGAAATCAGCCTCTTCGAGGGGGCAACCTCCTTTACATTACACAGATGAACAATTCTTGGATGATACAAATGACAAGACTGCCTTTTTATATATAGGAGTCTAAGGGGTCATAACATAATCAGAGCCGACATAACAATAATAATGTAAGGGCATAATAATAACAATAGTGGGATTCTATGGGGCACATTAATAACAATATGGAGACTACATGGGCACAACAATATAATAAGGGGGTTGTACTAATAATAATAAGGGGTTACACTAGTAGTATAGGGACCTAACATGCCCCTCTCCTTCAAAAGTGTTGTCCTCAACACTTGAGTAGTTCTTGATGCTTCTGTATAAATTCTTGTCCTCTAATGTGGAATCTTCAACGGGTAAGTTCTTCCACTTGATGAGATACTCTGAAATTGATATTTTTCATAGATGTCGATTTCTCAGTTCTGTGACTACTTCAGGTTCCAATATGATTTTTCCTTCATTGTCAAGTTCTCGAAATACTGTTTGAACTGGGATCTTCTGCGACTTTTGAATGAGTTCCCACTCCTTTGGGCATATGGATATCTGTAAGGCTTGATGTTAGGAACACTTCTTGGAATCAAATGAATAGCATGATCATGATCATAAATAGGTGGGAGGCCTTTGGGGTTCTCAAATACCTTGGAATGATTGTCCAAAATGTTTTGGAGCTATGGAGAAATACATGATTTCGATGTGGGATCCTCTAGTGAACATAATTGTGAAATAACGCCCCATTGTTCTTTATTTAGAAGCTTTGTCATGTTGTTAGAGTTGATTATCTTTCCCGGTTTCCCTTCGATACCCCTCAATTCAACTTCCTTTCCTTCCTAAAAAAATTTCAAGAAAATTTCTTGAAAATTAAAAGCTATCATACACAAAGATTGTAGCCATTGGACTCCTAGAAAAACATCATCACCACCCATTGGAATGGAAAGCATTGGGCTATTCAATAGATATTCTCCCATGGATAGCTTGATATTATGGCACTTTCCAGAGCAATTTATGGTTCCTCCACTTGCAACCATCACTTGACACTCTAGTGCTGGATATAGGAAGCAATTCAATTCCTTGGCTATCTTACCATGAATAAAATTATGGGTACTACCCGAATCAATCAAAATTATTACCTTTTTCTTCTTGATATGTCCTTCTATCTTGATAGTTTGAGGAGTGGTAATTTCTTCCAATGCATTACAAGATATGGTCAAATTTATTTCTTGATGCTTGATGTGATCTTTCGCTTATTGAACATTTTTCTTGTTGATATGTCATTCTATACTGATAGTTTGAGGAGTGGTAATTCCAACCAATGCATTACAAGATATGGTTAGATTCATTTCTTCTTTATTGATGTGATCTTCCACTTATTGAACCTTTTTTCTTCTTGATATGTCCTTCTATCTTAAGAGTTTGAGGAGTGGTAATTCTTTCCAATTCTTTACAAGATATGGTCGGATTCATTTCTTCTTTTTCTGGGGTGGGTTCCTGGTGTATATCCTCTTCTTTTGATGTTTCTTGATCCTTTTCTTTCTCTTCTTCATAATCTATGTAAAATAATTTCTTCTCAACACACTTATGACCTTTAGTGTATTTGCTATCACAATTGTAACAAATCCCTTTTTCTCTTTTTTCTTCCAATTGTTGTGGTGTAAACCTTGTAGCTTGTGGAAAGCTAGAAGAAAAGACACTTCCATAATTGTAGTTGTGAGTCGTGGGATTCGTTGTTTCCATAATTTCACTTTCAATTTTTCTTGCCAACCTGAATGCCTTCTCCAATGAATGAGGTTCCCAAGGATGAACCTCGTGTTGAATGTTATCCTTTAAAGTCCCTATGAAGACATCCACCATTTTCTTCTCTGGAATATCATTTTACCCTTATATTCAATTTTTGGAAGTCCTCAATGTGCTCTGCCATTGAACCCTTTTGTTTGAGATTTATCAATTGGCTAGAGAAGGTGTTTCTCTTTGTATCCTCATAATGTGCTATCATTTCCTCTATGAAAATTGACCACGTGATAAGTGGTTTATGAGAACAAAGCCCTTTATACCATAAAAATTGATTTGGTTCTAAATAATTAGATGCAATATGTACCTTTTGTAACAGTGGTACACCATGTAGATCAAAAGATTTCTCCATCTGCAGTATCCAATTTACTGGATCATTGCCATCAAACTTCCTCATCTCAATTTTTCTTGATTTTAGGAGCTCGATATTGAAATGACTGTAACTCTGTAATTTTGGATCTTCCAGTTCTAAAATCACTACTTGTAGTATCCCTCTGTGTCCTCCTTCCAATTCCACCAGTCTGATTAAAATTGGATTCTCCAAGAAAGAGTTATGCACAATCTCCTAAGATGGCCTAATTATATACCTTTTCCGAAGAGCGAGATTTTATGAAGTGCCATGTGTCACTGTTTTGACCTTCAAATCTGAAAAATATACAATGAATACTATAGTTTGTCCTCTTTCTATAACTTCTTACAAAATTTTAATCTGATGCTCAGAGAGATAGTTATGACGATTTTCCCCAAGTCCCCTGTTTAGGATGAAATTCAGGCGTCTTCTAAAACCCTAATTTCCTTAGATCATATATCCGTAAATATAGCGACACAAGATCTGAAATTTTGACCCGATGTTCAGATTGATTTCTTCTCAAATGAGTTTTTTTGTAACTTTTGAAACATTGTATCAATAAAGTTATAGCGAAAATCCCACGATGACCTGTTTTAGATGAAATTCCGGAGCTTGCAAAAATCCTAACTCCTCAGATCATATCTCTAAAAATATAGTGAGACAAGATCTGAAATTTAGACTCGAGGTTCAGCGAGATTTTGCCTCAAATGAGTTTTTTTAGCTTCTGAAACATCTTAGAAAAATAGTTATAGTGAAAATTCCACGATGACTTGTTTGGAGCAACAAAACCCTAGAATCCAAAGCTCTGATACCAAATGTTATGAAACCAGCTTAGAAAAAGATAGAAAAGAAAGATCAACGCCTTGGAAATCAGCCTCTTCGAGGGGGCAACATCCTTTACATTACACAAATGAACAATTCTTGGATGATACAAATGACAAGACCTCCTTTCTATATATAGGAGTCTAAGGGGTCATAATATAATCAGAGCCACCATAACAATAATAATGTAAGGGCATAATAATAATAATAGTGGCTTCTATGGGGCACAATAATAATAATATGGGGATTACATGGGCACAACAATATAATAAGGGGGTTGCACTAATAACAATAAGGGGTTACACTGGTAGTGTAGGGACCTAACACCAGCTCAGTCTGTCATAGGCTTTGGAGAGATCCAATTTAATCATCATGTGTGGGAGCTTCTTGGCTTTAAGGGAGTGGACTACCTCCTAGGACGAGATAAAGCCACCAAGGATTTGGCGACCTTCCAGAAAGCCTGTTTGTTCAGGGGAAATGAGACTGGGAAGAAGGGGTTTTAGGCATTTTACAATCAGAGTGCGATAATCTTGTAAATGACATTAGATAGGGAAACTGGCCGAAATCCTTGGGGATCCTCAGATTTAACTGACTTAGGAATTATAGTAATGAAAGTTGAGTTGAGGCTAGGACATACCTTTTGATTAGATCTTGATTCCTCCACAACCTCCATGATTTCCTACCCCATGAATGACCAGGTACTTGGTAGAATTCAACAGTGAATCTGTCTAGGCCTGGGCTTTGTTCTTTTGCATTCCTTTCACTATTTCCTCTACTTCTTCTTTTGTAACTTCCCACGTCAGTGCCTTGTTCTGGTCATTCGTTATCATCTTGGGGATTTTATACGTGATTCTTTGGGTAGCTTCCTCCCTGTTTTCCATGTTCTCCATAAGCAGGTCTTTGAAGTGATTGACCAACAAGCCTTCCATCTATTCGTGTTATGTTATATGTTGTCCTTCTGCATTTTTAAGAGAGTAAATGTGGTTGTGCTATCTATGGTTCACCATAGCTTTATGGAAAAATCTTGTGTTGCATTCTCCTTCCTTCTACTAATGAACCCGCAATTTTTGCTTCCACATGATTTCTTCCTATTGTCTTCGTTCCTCTATTTGGTTGACTAGTAAACCTTATTTCCGCACCATGTCTTCTGTTCTTCCATCTTTTATCATCTTTGGTTGGATGTCTGCCATACGTTGGTTGAGTTTTATTTGGTCTCTAAGGATGTGGCCAAACTCATACTTGTTCCATTTTTTGAGCCTCTTTTTTGATTCTTTCAACTTTAGTTGGAAGGTGTGCATTCTATTGTGGCTCTGTTGGGTACTTTGTGTCCACCATTCCTCCATCTTTGTAAGGATATCTAAGTTCCCGAGCCAAAAGGATTCAAATCTAAACGACCTATTCTTGGTTCAAGCTTTTAAATCCACTTCCAAGTGAATCGGCCAGTGATCCGACCCAATAAATGGGAGTATCACTACCTCTATGAATATATCTTTACTCATCAGTTGTTTTGAGATTAAGAACCTATCTAGGTGGCTTGCTATTTGGTGTATTCCCCCTCTTCTTTTGTTCCTGGTATGGATACCATTAATTGTATCTATATCCACTAGCCGGAGTTTAGTGATGGTTTCATTGAAGGCTTCCATGTATGGGTCGACTCTCCTTATTCCTCCCTTTTTTCCCCTAGGCTTGTGATCATATTGAAGTCCTACCCTACTATCTATAGCTCATCTAGGTATATATTCCTCAAGGCCCTCAAGCCATGGAGGAAGGCTCCTCTTTCGCCTGGGAGGTGTGGACCATACACTCCTGATAGCAGAGCCCATTCGTTGGAGCCTAGATTTCAGAATTTGGCTATGAGAATTCGTGGTAAACTTACCCATTCTTCGAACTTCACTTCTGGCATGAAGTTTTCCATTATGTATTTTAGATTTTTTTCACTAATTTTAGTCTCGTGTATCATCATTATGCTTGGCTTATCCTTTTCCAGTCTCTCCTTAAGGTACCTCTATTTGCCTCGACTATGGAGGCCTATTATATTCCAAGTTGTGATGATCATTTTAACAGTTTTATCAGCTGATGAAAAACCTTCGACAATGGCACTACTCGTCCTAAGTTCACCAGTAATTCCCCTACCATTTGTATGGATTCATTCATCGTTTTCCTGCCTCTTCCTCCCCCCCCTTTTGCTTGTGTTCCTGTCTCTTATCCTTGATTTACTTGGGCCCCTAACTGTTTTGGTTGGCTAATGATCACTGAGTTCTGCTTGTCTTTATATCATTGGAAGGTTTATTTGTAGAGTTGTTTCTAATCTTCCGGGATGAATCTTTCATCCAAGTACCTCCATTCATGCAATAACCTCTTCATAACTTATTCCTCTATGCTTGGATCATCTTTCTGGTTTTCTATCTCCATTAGGGTTTCCACCATTTGCATGTTATCTTTAGGTCGTTGCTCTTCCTCTGTCATCATTTCCTTCTTTTTTTCCCCTCTGCTCCTTTGTCTTCCTGGTTTTATTTTTCTTGAGAGTTGACCTCCATCTCCGCCCCTAGGTATTCTTCCTGTAGGACCGAAAATCCATTTTACGGCCTTTGCTCCTTCTTTGCTTGGTGTCCCTTGTGATTCCCAGCTTCTCACGAGGTTGTTTTCTTCCTTTTCACTTCTTTTTACCCGTCTCCTTTCATTTTTTCCCTATGATATCCATCCCTTTCCTCCACCAAGTGGTTACCTGTCTGGTTTAGGGGGTAGGATCAGAACAGGTGGCCATATTCATGGCATTTGAAACATTGGAACGGGATGTTCTCATAGTCAATCGGTTGGGCCATACCTCATCATGGTACTCCAACTCGATGTAGTCTAGAAGCGGTTTTGTAATATTCATGTATACACAAATTCTGGCATAAGAGGTGTATCAAACTTTTCTTGTAGAGTCCGTGACCTTTACGAAAGTGCTGAT
The DNA here is from genome assembly GCA_000404065.3 of Pinus taeda. Classification (NCBI taxonomy): domain Eukaryota; kingdom Viridiplantae; phylum Streptophyta; class Pinopsida; order Pinales; family Pinaceae; genus Pinus; species Pinus taeda. The sequence continues at coordinate 55,824 of APFE031368625.1, forward strand.
AGTGTTTTTGATGCCTTCTAGTATCTTCAGATCCGAGAAGTCCATTGGGAGACTGAAGAGCCAAACCCATATTAGAGTTGCCAGGAGTTTCTCTTGGTCCGGGTTGTAGCATTCTTCCCAGTGTCTGATGAAGAGGTTGACATTGTAAAATAAGTATGGCCCATCTTCGAATATCCTCTCTTTGTCTTCCAGGTTTGAGAGGATCACTGTGAAGAATCCTTTCGCTCCCAGCTTGAGATCTATGTTCCCTTTTGGATGACATCGATGTTGAATCCATTTTATCAGTTCTTTTACTGTTGGCCATGCCCTATGAATTTGCAGATGAGAGGATGGTCCTTCATGTACCTTCTATATTCTTCCAGTTTATTATTCGGGATAATGAATCTGGGTTTTTCTGCAGCCCTTTGCAGACATCTCACACTAGTCTTGCCTTCCATTTGGTGCCTAAAACCAGGATCCCTTTACCTTTTCCCCCATTCCCACCTGGCATGCCATATTGGCTTGATTCACCTGCTGCAATGTTCCTATAGGAGGGGATCTATTACCCCCCCCCCCCCCCAATCATGCCGCTCATCCCTTACTCAGTCGTAGTATTCGTCAAGGTGCAACCTCTGTTTTGTTCTACTATTGCATGTTTTCCAGGGTCGAGTCAAGGCTCCTCGAAACCCTATCCTCCAAATCCTCTAGTTCGCTCCGCCCCAAAGAAGGATGATATTAGTAGAATGTAGAACCGGCGAATAGGCAAAAAAATGAAATTTATAGCTTTCAGGTTTCAGTTGATGATGGCACGGGTCCATTACATTAACAGTTAAGTAATTAAATTACTTAACGGATTGATTTTAGAGGGAGTGGATGTGATAGGCGGGAGCAATGGATAGATGAGGTGACGGGAGAGGATTGGTGGGAGTGTAATGGACATTGCGGTGGTTTTGTGTGGCTGAGAAAACCATTTCGGAGGGGGGCCTGAGGTGGTTAGTAGTTTGGGCATGGTGGGGGGTGCGAAATCAAAGGATGGTGCCACATTGCAGTGAGGGCGGGTTTCAATACCGCCCATTTTGGACCCCCCGACGGTAAATTTTGGATGGTGACGGGGGGTTGAAACATAATATTGGCCATCAAATGCGAAGGGGTGGGTTCAGATGAGGTGAAAGGCAGCGATACTTTATCGCGAAGTGATGGATGAATGATGGGTTAGGGAAATGGATTTAATATATAAGCAGGGGAATGATGGTCAGGTGATGAAACATATGGATAATGGGATAAGCACCAAATGTTCTTTGATACACCGAACCTTAGAATAAACCTTTTTCTCTTTTCTTTCCCCCTACGCATGAAAATACCTTTAATATTTTAATTTGACTTAGGATAAAATTTTCATGTTTTTCCTAAAATCACCATTCTATTTCTACCTACCCTCTCATTTCAATTCTTTTACTAAGCTAACATTTTTTCTTCTTCTTACTTTGCAGGGTCCATTTAAACTAGCAGACCCAAATCACTTTTTTTATGAAAATATATCATATTCTATCACTTATTTCACCATTGATTCATAGTAGACTGTTGAGTCAATTTTTATTTCTACCTAGCTACTGATTTACCAAGATTAAACTGTTTGGTAAATCTTTATTCACTAACCTATTCAACAGAAATTTAAATGTGTTCAATCATGATTAAACTGTATGATTTGAAAAGAACTTTAGTCATTATGGCATTCAAAAACAATTTGGACACAACCTTATTTGATAATAAACTAAAAGAACTAACTTATTAGTAGTGACATTTAGACTTGCATCACTTTCTGTATTATTTTCTATTTTTTCTTTTGTGGGGTTCTTATTTGCTTTTTTCTTATTAAATTTTTAAATATACCCTCTTTACATTTTATTTTTCATATATTTTTGGAAATCATTTGAATATTGAAATTATGTACAATATGAAATTACAAATACATAATACTCAATCACCTTGAGATCCTACAATTTATAGGACCCTAATAGTGGCTCCAGCTGGGGATGTCATTTCTCCAAGTGAAGTGTCAAGAAAATATGATCAGTAGCCTTTAGTACTCCATGTTTGTAATGTCTTCATATGATTTCTTTGCCGTTTTAATATACTTTTGGTAACTCATCAATCCAGGCTTAGGGCCTTCATTGTGGGATTTAACCTTTGTTAATGAGTTACCCAATAAAAACCATAAAGACTATGATATTTACAATGATGTAAGAAAAACTGTAGGCTAAGAAAAGTAGTGCTTCAGCATCCTACCATTGACAGGACCTCCAGGTATCTCATCTCCATCTTGCTCTTTAAGGAAGAATGCATTATTTCTCTTGAAAGCATGAACAATATATGGCCCTTTCCAAAGATTATCAAACTTGCCATGTTTTCCTTTGTCTTCTCTCCTAGAATCCCATCTCAAAACTTGGTCCCCAATGTTAAAGTCATCAACTTTTGTTCTTCTATCAAAGATCTTTTTAATATTTTCCTGAATAACTTGGGTCTTGTTGTATACTTCCTCCTTGGATTGCTGTAGTTGGATAGTTTGATTGATCCGTCTCTATACATCATTCGATTCAGCTTGGGCTTCTTGAATGATCTTCATGACTGGAACTCCTAAGGATGATGGAAACACTGCATCCACTCCATAGATGAATTGGTATGGTGACATGTGAATTGAATTTTTAGTGGTAAGTCTGTCAGCCCAAAGTGCATTGACTAACTTGTTATGCCAAGACTTTTTATTGTCTTCTAACAACTTTCTGATAATGTTCACCAAAATTTTGTTTGAGGATTCAACCAACTCATTACCCTGAGGGTAATAAGTTGTTGAATATCCCAAATTAATGTGATATTTATGGCAGAATTCAACCATCTTCTTATATTTAAAGGCTGCAACATTTACAGTGATGAGTTTTCTAGGACATCCAAATCTGGAGAGGATATTAGTCTCAAGGAACTTAATAATGACAACATCAGTGGCAACTTTGGAAGGGGTGGCCTCTATCCATTTGGTAAAGTAGTCAGTGGATGTAAGAATCCACTTATGTTGGGCAGAGGAAGAGGGATGAATTTCACCAGTGAAGTCCAATCCCCATTGCTAGAAGGGGCTTTCAATAGAGATAGGCTTTAATGGCAAGGGTAACAATTTCCGCTTTCCCTAAAAAATTTGGCATTTATGTCATGAGTCGACTTGTTTGTGTAGGTCAGGGAAAAGACTAGGCCAATAGTGTTGACCTAGGTTTTCATTGATGTCAATATGGAAATATTCTGGACACTAGAGGATGACATGAAGCCAAGGGGAAGCAGAGCAGATTCATGAAGAGACAGGAGCAAGGCCATCAGGATAGCCAAGCCATAAACAAAGAGGAGTTATCTAAGGAGGCAGATCAAAGCATATTATAGGATATTAGAGCAAGAGAGGCATTCATATATGCAAGGAGGTATTTGAAAGATAGTGCCAAGCCACAGGAGCCACATTAGAGCAAGAGGAGCTACAGGAGGAGCACATAGAGCAAATGAAGGAAACACAGAAACAAAGGGATCAAAGAGCTTATACGCATGCATTTAACAACTATCGGGAGCAGAAATCACATGTATGCATGCAACTGCACTATTGGGAGCCATCGGAGGAGCAATGGATGCATTTAATAGCAAACAGAGCCATCAGAGCCATAGAGGAAGTAGACAGAGTTATCGGGAGCCATCGGGGGCAGAACTCATATAGATATATCCAATTACGCTATCAGGCCTGTAAAACCCATGTATGCATGCTTTAACACTATCGGAGGCGGAAAGCGGACTTGAAAATATATGCACGGGAGATTTGGGATCCTATTGGGTCTAGCACATCGCATCACTAAGAGGGGTCTATGTTAACGATGAGTCTTGAACCCTGTGCGACTTTGCGATCATCGATAGCGATACATATATACGCAGACCCGATGGAATATCACAACTGACTCAATGCAATATCGCATCTGTCGCAGATCGCAAGCTGAGAAGCCTTGCCATATGAAAGCACCGATTGCGATAGAACTGTGGACCCGACGGACTTATTATAAACAACTTAATATAATATCGCATCCGGTATGGGCCATCGGCCATCAGCAATGCTTTAGGCTCGACTTATAGAAGAACTTCCAAAAGTGGTGATTGTGATAATGTATACGGACCCGATGGTCCTATTATATAGCACCCTATTATTATATCGCGTCTGCAGGAGGGTCGGCCCATCGACCATCGGCGATGTCATGAGGTCACTATATAAAGAACTCCAGGAAGCCCTGAGCACTGATTGTGACATACGCTGCAGATCTGATACAGGAATAGTTGCAGGTAAAATAAATTTGAAGTCCGCCTTTAGCATTTTTCGCCTGCTTTTCATATATTTATTGTGTAACTCAAAAATGTATTACACTGGGTTTGAGAGGAAAAAATACATTAAGGAATGGTCCCTATAGTTCAGGAGGCTGAACTATGGTGATTATGATTGCGATAGGATGTGGTTGTCCGTTAAATGAAGCCACCCCTGTGAATGCCTGCGATCATGAGAAAAACAACATCATTGTTACAATTTTGATATATGTGTCCTCTGCGCATGACTTAGTTCTTGCCATTGATTCAACGTGTCCTGTGAGCACGAATAAACAGAGGAAACCAAAATCTGGGAAGCTGAAGAAGCAAGCGAGCACAAAGGAAATGACAGCGAACGTTGAGGAAGTCTAAGAGGCAGTGTAAGCGGAAACTAATGGACAAAGGCATGGGAATGTATAAAACAGTAAAAATAGAGGACTGTGGTTACTGTTGGAGTGGAGAATGTTGTTGAAGGTTGTTGAACGTTGTGGAAAATAAGCTGGAGGAGACAGAGGCAGCGAGAGGATCTAGCAGAACAGAAAGAGGGCCGAAGGGCCAACAGGACAGCAGACAGTCGAAGGGGAGAAGTAGCCAACAGAGAACATAAGCTTGAACAAGAAGTTGTTCTTTATGCAGAGCTTAGTGCAACTAACAGTAGACTGACTAGAGCTGTGTGAAGACATTATCAGAGAGCATGAAGGCTATTGGAGACTATGTGTGGGCAGTGTGCAGAGTTGTAAAGACTCATTCATAAGAAAATTGGTTGCCATTGATACTGTAGCTTGGAGACTACAGAGAAACTATAACCAGATAGAACTCAACAGAGAATAATTTTAAGAGTAGAACATTATTATCAAAAGTTCCTTTCCAAGATTTGATTAGAACCCTCGAGGCTGGTGCCTTAGAAGTAAGTAGGGTTGGAGTCCTTGGGGCTGGTGCCTTAGAAGCAAGAAGTATAGGAGTCCTTGGGGCTGGTGCCTCAGAAGTAAGTAGGATTGGAGTCCTTGGGGTTGATGCCTCAGAAGTAGGAAGGATTGAAGTCCTTGGGAGTTGGTGCTCCTAAGTCCAAGATTGGTGTCTCTGCGAAATAGAGTTGGTGCTCTGGAGGTTGGAGCTTCACCAAAGTCCAAGTTGGAGATTGGCAACTGATTGTAACCATCTATATATTGTATCTATTTTACTGCATAGTTTATATTAATAAAAGCATTTATTCTTGCTGTTCATCTTGTGTTTTGAATATATATGTTTTAATTGGTAAAACAATAGTGGGAAAAAGAAATACTGATTCACCCCCCCCTCTCAGTATTTCCAACAATTGATTTCAGAGCAGGTGCCTTCATTCAAAGCTTAACAGCTTGAAGGTTGACCTTAGAACACAAATGGCGAAGTCAAGGAAGAAAGTCTCCAATCCTCCTAAGGATGTGTCTCCCTCTACTACTAAACTAGAAGACAATCAATTTGAGGAGGCTCCAAGGCTCAATGGGAACTTTAATATATGGGAAGCAAGAATGAGGAATTTCTTACAGATTCAAGGCATTGAAATTTGGAAATTAGTGATTGATGATAGCAAGATGGATAAAGAATCCAAGGAGTACAATGCAAAAGCAGTAAAGGCAATCTTGAATGGGCTCCCTAATTCTGTAAAGAACAATCTAGGAAAAGATTCATCAGCAAAGGGCATATGGGACAAACTTCATGATATTCACTCAAAAGGAGCATTGACCATGACCATCAATCAAAAAGATGATGGAAATCTAGAAGGAAATCGAGAACCCATCATAGAAGTTGAACATGAGAATGATGACATCAAGGCTAAAACAGACCTAGAAGATGAAGAGAATGAAAAAGATTTTGTGGAAAAAATCCTCGCTCAACTTATGGCTGCCATGGAAGAGATTAACAATCTGAAAAAAGGAAAATAAGGAACTTAAGAAGATAGCACTATTTGGTGACCAAGATCAAACAAGGAATGAAGATCTTGTCAAGCTTAAGAATCAAATGAATAAAGCAAAGAAGCAGGAAGATACCTTGTCAAGTCAACTTGAACAAAGGCACAAGAGTTTGAACAAACTTGAAGAAGAGATTGGTCAGTACAAGGTAGAGGTCTCCTCCCTTAAGTCTCAACGACAAGAAGCTAGGAAACAGGCACAAGGAGCTGAGAAGAAAATGGAGAGCAGTCAAGCAAAGAATGAAGAAATATTCAAAATGAAGTTAGATATAATCTCCCTTAAAATAGAAGCAGATGAAGCTACTCGTATCAAGGAAGAAACTGAGAAAAAACTTGCTAAGAAGAATAATGAGTGTGAAAGATTGGAAGAAGAGGTTGTCTCCCTCAGAACAAAGGTTGAAGGGATGAAAAAAATCTTGAAGAGCTCTCAAGCCTTGGATGATAAGCTCAGCTATCACAGATGTCCATCTGATAAATCAGGTCTCGGGTATGCAGGTGAACCCTCAAACAAGAATGAAAATGCTTTAAACAAAAGAGACATGAAGAAGCCAAAAAGAAATGGTGATGCTCCCAGTTCCAGCAAAGGAAAGGAGAAAAATCAAGGCTACAATAGAAGAAATCCTACTCCAAGAAGAAATATTGCTCCAAGAAGAAACCCAGCTCCAAGAAGAAATGTAGATGATGTCAAAGATGCGAGAGGCAATGGTTATCATCAAAGGATATCAAGGAAAAAAGGCTTCAGAAGAACATAAACGAAATCTCCATCTCCCAGGTACCACAATTCATTTTTTGGTTATTGTTATTCTTGTTCAAACTTTGGTCACATGGAAAAAGACTGTAAAGCATATCATAAAGATAAATGTTATGGTGCCCAACCATTCCATAGAGATAGATATTATAGTCCCCAACAATCTATAAGAAACAATTTTGTAAGAAGAAATCATGAATTCTTATTCATGAACAATGTAGAATGCTTCAAGTGTCATAACATTGGTCATATGGGATGTGATTGTAACTTAACATGGGCTCTCACACAAGCGAGAACCATGCAAAAGAAGAAAATTACACAAGTATGGAGAAGAAAGCAAATACAATCCGAAAGTCCCTTGAGCTCTCCAGCCAACAACATATGTCATTGGCCTGAAGTTTGACAATATAAGCATTTTATGATAAGTCTTTGCCAAAAGAGATGATGCATACAGTTAGGGGGAGCCTATCATGTCTCAGGAGCACTCCATTGAAGCATATGATCCTGTAACCATTCTTTGGATTGTTTTTAAAGAAATAGGGCAAACAACCATGGTGCTATTATCACAAAAGTTTATGTCTTAACTCAGGAATTTAATGTGAGAACAGATAAATTCTGGACACTAATAGAGGCAGTCTTCAAACAAATAGATACATCTGAAATGGAGTTTGAAGTAAGAGCAGCTAGCAACATATAACAAAACTGAAGCATTGCATGAAGATGTAAATCAGTAGAATAAATTTAAAGGACAGTCACAGATTGGATACCTGAATCTGCAAAGATATGTACAAGAACACAAGGAAAAGATGGCTCATAGGAAGGAGAATGTTGTGCAGTCAAGCATAACTTAAGCTGATACAGATCACTTAAGAAATATAGCAACAGTAAGGCACAACCCCTCACATTTTTGTCCAAATGCAATGATGATTGAATACTAGATGGCAGTAACTTAAGGAGAAGCACAGAGACACAAAGGAAATCAAATCTGAAGAGAGATAGCAAGAAAGACAATCTCAGGGGAAGTCTCTCTTGATTCGGACTATGAAGGTCTCTCAATTCTGCCTATGGAGACATCAATATGGATTGAAGCATGAAAGCCTGGACTTGGACACTTGGTGTATGGCCATTTGCAATCTGAATGAAAGCATTAAAGTAGAGCATCCTTAAGCATTGTTGAAGCCATGATAAAGCAGTTTTGGGACATGAAGAGGGAATAATGTGAAAATTGATGATAAAATATCAATCCTTCTCTCTTGAGTAAAAAGAAGAAGAGAAATATGATAGGGGGAGTCACAGACCCATGAAGATCTACCATTCATGAAGAACAGAAGCAGTTTGATAGGGGGAGTCTCATAGCACTCCTTTGCCATTGATGTCAAAGGGGGAGAGAAGAAGAATATTGCCATCAATAACAAAGGGGGAGATTGTTGATCTAGGTTGTCATTGATGTCAATATGGCAATATTCTAGATACTAGAGGATGACATGAAGCCAAGGGGAAGCAGAGCATATTCATGAAGAGACAGGAGCAAGGCCATCAGGATAGCCAAGCCATAAGCAAAGAGGAGTTACCTAAGAAGGCAGATAAAAGCATATTACAGGATATTATAGCAAGAGAGGCATTCATATATGCAAGGAGGTCTTTGAAAGACATTGCCAAGCCAGAGGAGCCACATTGGAGCAAGAGGAGCTATAAGAGGAGCAAATAGAGAAAACAGAGGAAACACAGAAACAAAGCGATCGGAGAGCTTATACGCATGCATTTAACAACTATCGGGAGAAGAAATCACATGTATGAGTGCAACTGCACTATTGGGAGCCATCAGAGGAGAAATGGATGCATTTAACAACAAATAGAGCCATCAAAGCCACAGAGGAAGCAGACAGAGTTATCGGGAGCCATCGGGGGCAGAACTCATATAGATATATCCAGTTACTTTATCGTGCCTATAAAACCCATGTATGCATGCTTTAACACTATTGGAGGTGGAAAGTGGACTTGAAAATATATGCACAAGATATTTGGGATCCTATCGGGTCTGGCACATCGCATCACTATGAGGGGTCTATGTTAACGATGAGTCTTGACGCTGTGCGATTTTGCGATCGCTGATAGCGATACATATATATGCGGACCCGATGGAATATCACAACTGACTCAATGCAATATCGCATATGTTGTAGATTGCAAGCTGAGAAGCCTTGCCACATGAAAGCGTCGATTGCGATAGAACTGTGGACCCGATGGACTTATTATAAACAGCTTAATATAATATCACATCCGGTATCAGCCATCAGCCATCAACAATGCTTTAGGCTCGACTTATAGAAGAACTTCCAAAAGTGGCGATTGCGATAATGTATACGGACTCGATGGTCCTATTATATAACACCCTATTATTATATCGCATCCGTAGGAGGATTGGCCCATTGGCCATCGGCGATGTCATGAGGTCACTATATAAATAACTCCTGGAAGCCCTGAGCACTGATTGTGACATATGCTGCGGATCTGATACAGGAATAGTTGCAGGTAAAATAAATTTGAAGTCTGCCTTTAGCATTTTTCGCCTGCTTTTCATATATTTCCTGTGTAACTCAAAAATGTATTGCACTGGGCTTGTGAGGCAAAAATACATTAAGGAAAGGTCCTGATAGTTCAGGAGGCTGAACTATGGCGATTATGATTGTGATAGGATGTGGCTGTCCGTTAAATGAAGCGGCCCCTGTGTATACCTGCGATCGTGAGAAAAACAATAGCGTTGTTACAATTTTGATATATGTGTCCTCTGCGTATGACTCAGTTCTTTCCATTGATTCAACGTGTCCTGTGAGCATGAATAGATAGAGGAAACTGAAATCTGGGAATATGAAGAAGCAAGCGAGCATAGAGGAAATGACAACGAGCGTTGAGGAATTCTAAGAGGCGGTGTAAGCGGAAACAAATGGACGAAGGCATGGGAATGTATAAAACAATAAAAACAGAGGACTATGGTTACTATTGGAGTGGAGAATGTTGTTGAAGGCTGTTGAATGCTATGGAAAATAAGCTGGAGGAGACAGAGGCAGGGAGAGGATCCAACGGAATAGAAAGAGGGCCGAAGGGCCAACAGGACATCAGACAGTTGAAGGGGAGAAGTATCCAAAAGAGAACATAAGCTTGAACAAGAAGTTGTTCTTTATGCAGAGCTTAGTGCAGCTAACAGTAGACTGACTAGAGCTGTGTGAAGACATTATCAGAGAGCATGAAGGCTATTGGAGACTATGTGTGGGCAATGTGCAGAGTTGTAAAGACTCATTCATAAGGAGACTGGTTGTCATTGGTACTGTAGCTTGGAGACTACAGAGAAACTATAACCAGACAGAACTCAATAGGGAAGAGTTTTGAGAGTAGAACATTATTATCAAAAGTGCCTTGACAAGATTGGATTAGAATCCTTAAGGCTAGTGCCTCAAAAGTAAGTAGGATTGGAGACCTTGGGGCTGGTGCCTTAGAAGCAAGAAGGATAGGAGTCCTTGAGGCTGGTGCCTCAGAAGTACGTAGGATTGGAGTCCTTGGGGTTGATGCCTCAGAAGTAGGAAGGATTGAAGTCCTTGGGAGTTGGTGCTCCTAAGTCCAATATTGAAGTCTTCGTGAAATAGAGTTGGTGCTCTGGAGGTTGGAGCCTCACCAAAGTCCAAGTTGGAGCTTGGCAACTGGTTGTAACCATCTATATATTGTATCTATTTTACTGCAAAGTTTATATTAATAAAAGCATTTATTTTCGCTGTTCATCTTGTGTTCTGAATATATATGTTTTAACTGGTAAAACAATAGTGGGAAAAAGAAATACTGATTCACCCCCCTTCTCAGTATTTCCAACAAGTAGAAACCAACTCTAAGTATTTTATTGCCAGTGTTTTCCAATAAACATGTCCACCACAATCTCCTTCATGAAATTCCTAGATAATGTTTTCTGCATCATCCTTTAACAAGCATTTAAGTAAAATAACCCCAACATCTTTCTAATAAAAAAAATTATGTATAGTGAAAAATTTAGTTGCTTTTAACTTCATAAATCTTGCCTTTGTTTTTGTCAAACCAGGAGGAGCATTTAAATTAAATAAAACATAGAGCAAGTTTGCATACCAGGGTGAGTTCAGAAATGCCTCATCAATTTGTGGAGTCGCTTGTTCCCCTTGGTTATCTAATGAATCAACCAAGTTAATGTCTAAAGCATGGAAATTTGACTCAGCCATCAATTTGGCTAGTCCCTGACCTTTGATTAACTTGGTGGGCTTGATTTCTAAGTCATATTCAAGAATGCCAACAACCCATTTGCCTTGTTTTCCATCAGGTCCATTCTATGTCAAAATGTCTTTGACCAATGAATTAGGTACATAAGCAATAATATGGGAATGCAAGATATATAATCTAAAATATTTTATTGCTTTAACCAATGCAAATGCCTTCTTTTCCATAATGTTGTATTTCAAAGATGCATCCCTTAAAGCTTTACTAAAGAATGCAATAGGCTGCTCAAAACCTTCATTGTTTTTCTATAGTAAGACTACTGCAATAGTGTGTTCAGAAGAAAAAGAGAAGATTATGAAATATTTTGTAAAATATGGGCTAATCAACATTGTCTCTTTGGTTAATGCTTGTTTAACTAAGTCAAAATATTGTTTAGCCTCAATATTCCACTTGATTTCTGAATCCTTTTTTAGCATGTTTGTTATGTATCTAAGAACTTCTGCAAGGTTAGGAATGAATCTCCTTAGGAAATTTATTTTACCAATAAAAGATTGAAGCTCTTTGATATTTCTTGATGATTGATTTTTAAAATTGCTTCAATTCTACTAGGATCAATCCTAATTCCATCCTTAGAAATAATGTGACCAAGAAGTTTTCCTTTCTCAAGGCCAAACAATGTCTTCTTAGGATTTAGTGAGATGCCAAACCTTCTACATTTTTTACACTCTTCTCAGATGTGCTAAATGTTCCTCATCAGTTTTATAACATACAATAATGTCATCTAAATAAATCACAATAAAATGGTCAATTTCATCAACAAAGGCAATATCCATTACTCTTTGGAAAATGGCTCCAACATTCATTAACCTAGATGGCATTTTCACATACATGAAAGTTCCCCATGGAGTAGTGAAGGCAGTTTTATCCCGATCATCAAGATGCAATAAGACTTGGATATAACTTGAGAAACCATCTAATAAGGAAATTCTACTAGATCCCAATACCTCTTGTAATATATGATCCATTTTAGGTAATGGATGGTTGTCTTTAAGGGATACCTTAATAAGATTTTAAAAATCGATACACAATCTGATTTCCCCAGTTTTCTTTCTAGTAGGTACAATGTTAGACACCCATTTAGAGTATCTAAGAGGAAGTATAATTTTAACATCATACATCCTTTTCACTTCTTTTCAACCAAAGGCATATGGACAAGATTTATCCTACGAAGTTTTTGTTTGAATGGTTTTTGATCTTCCTTGATTGGGATTTTATGTTGTATGATACTAGTGTCGTATGCTTTTAGATCCTCATAAATCTAGGCAAAGACATCTATGAAATCTTTGAAAAGAGCTATGTATCGTTGTTTTGTGACAATAGGAAGTGATTTGGAGAGTTTTATCATTTTGGTATTCTTCTCACTACCTATATTGCATTCTGCTATGTTTTCCCCTGTGGGTTCCATTTTTGGATTTTTTTCTACATCATTAAAATAAAAAAGTTCTTCTAACGAAACTAGATCCCTGGGAAGAACATTATCCTTAAGCTGAAGTACTTCAAATTATTCTTCTTCTGGATCTATTTGATGCAATTCTAATTTATGTACATCTTTACTGACTGAAATATTTATATTAGAATCATCAAACTGCTTATCTACACTAACATATTCAACAATCTAATTTTCTACTTCACACTCTAAATCTATGCTACTTTCTTCATACTCATCCTTGGATTGCAAAAAGTTTTCAATTTACTTGTCACTTCCAAATACTTGCCAATATCTCATATTATCAGGTACAGCTGGGCGGTGTTTAACTTCCACTATATATTGTCTATTTGGGTGAGGCATTTTGCATGTGCTAGTGGAAAAAGCTAAACCATTAGCCAAGACATTCTGATTTCTAGGAATGGCAACAAAGATCATATTCTACAAAAGTTCCTAGCAAGTCAAGCACAACATTTCTGTAGGCTCTCAACCTAGGATGTTTTGCAAAATATTCTACTTTGATCTATCTTAGAATTAATTTAGAATTCCCATGAACTGAATTTTTTTTAGCACCTAGCCTTTGCAATAATTACAATTCCAAGAGAAGTGCCTCATATTTTGCTATATTATTGGTGCAATGAAAGTTGAGTTTATAGGAATGACACTCTGATGATTTTTCCCTAAATTGGACACCCGAACACCAGCCCCTGAACATACTTTTCCATAAGAGCCATCAAATCTCATGATCCAAAAAGGTTCAATTTCAGAGTTTTGCTGCACAATTTGTGTTTGATTTCATGTTTCTCATCATTATCATTTTCTGTTTTAATAACTTATGCATTAATGTATCCATCATTATAAAGAATGAAAGAGTCCAGGTCAGGATGAACATAGTAAAGAGGATAGTTATGTGGTTTCTCTTGACTACTGACCATATACTTCATTAAAGTTTCCCTATATAGTCTTCTCTGTTGAATAAACACTGGTATAGTGGCATAAATCAATTCAATTTGTAGGGTTCCTTGTAATTTTTATCCCCATGAGCGTGACAACAACATGCCATACTTAGGGGGAATGTCTGCAACCACTATCTCCATCACTATAATTTTAGAAGGGATTTGGGCTAAAGTAACACATAGGTCTTTGATAAGACTTAGGCATCTAACTTTGCTAGAATTAAAGGAATACAAATATTTGTATTGTCTAGTAATGTCAAGTCCTAGTTTTTCCATGATTACTTTGGGCATTAAATTATGGGATGCACCTGAATCTAGCATAATATTGTGGAGAGTTTTATCATGAATATTCAAACTGACATAAAATGGAGGGACTCCTTCTTGTGGTTTGCCTTCTAGTTCTGGCCCAAATAAGAGTTCAGGCTGATCATCATTCAGATTTACATCATCAGTTTTCTCCCCAATGTTTAATGCTTTCATGACCTAAGTCCTGTATATATTTTTGTTCATTAATTCAGTTAAGGGGATATAAATTTTTAGCTTGGCAAGTTCATTTTCTATACTGAATGGGGTTTGATTCTTAAGCATATTTGAAAAATCAGACTTATCAACAATTATTTTTGTGGCTAGTTCTATTTGTTGAATAGTAGAAGGGAGTTCAATTTGAGTAGTTCTGGAAGGAGTATCAATGGTGTTTTTTGTAGTAGCTTCTTTTGGCTTCTTTCAAAGATTTTCAGTGGTTTTCTTAGGGAGATTTTCTGTTGTTTTCTTGGAATCAGAATCAGAGACCCTTTTGACAGGATTTTCAACATTCTTTTTATTGGTAGTATCTTGATTTTTCTTACTTCTAAGACTATACTGCTTATGGAATTCCATTATGGCATTTTCAAATCCTTGTTTGTATTCATCTGACTCTTTAGAATCCATTTCAGCCTAGGCTATAAGAAAAAGTTCTTGCTCCTCTTGAGTGAGGAAAACTATTTCCTCATCAATTATCCCTAACAAATTTATTTGATCATCATCCAAATCTTCCACAATGTTCCCTCATCATTTGTGTAATTTTCCTGAAAAGGAGGCCAAACCTGCTGGTCTGGCCCCTTTTGTTCTCTTTGCTTAATTTGGGGAACATTCCTTCTAATGTTTTGGTTTCTATTTTTAGGGAAATTTTGGTTTTCTCTTGCTTGAGTTTGGCCATTAATGTTTACTCTTTGCATCATTTGATTCACTACTCTGACTAAGTTATCAATCTTATGGTCAACAACAGAAGTAGAAGGTTCTTCTTTTATGGTTACTCTACGTTCAAACTTCTGTTTGGCTTTTTTGGCCAGGATGTTAGCTTCAACTTTAATTGCATTTGATTGAATTTCTTCCAAAGTTGTCGGGTCTCTCTCTAAGTTGATATTCCATGTCTACATCAAAACCATTTGGAAAATCAATCATAGCTAGGCTAGGGGGAGGGCTTGATGTCTTGTGGAATGGCATTGTAAACAATATTGAATTTTTCACAATATTCTTCCACAGTTTCGTTGGCTCTTCTTTTTAACCTTTTATATTCATTTAGGAGTTGAAGTGGATTCTTTTTGATCTCCCATCTCGCTAAAAAAGTTGATGGAAAGCATTAAGGTTGGCTATAATTCCTGCAGGTAAAACCCTAAACCATTTCTTGACATCACCTCCTAAGATTTGGGCAAACAATATCATTTTAACATCAACTTCATCCACTTCTTGGAGGTCAAATGCATCATGCATCCTATCTACATGTTTTTGGGCAATATTAGCACTGGTATTATCAAAGGTCACAGTTTTGGATGGATAGCTTGCAAGCATAACATTTAGCTAGCCTGGTAATACGAAGGGTGCATACCTCCTGCCATAACTGTCTTGGTAGATTGACTTGAGGATGGAACTAATGGAGGTGGAGTTTTGATAACTACAAGGATAGTAGGGAGAGTAGTTTTAGAAATCAGAGGTAGGGAAGTTGAAACTATGGAATGAGTAGGACTGGGAGGCTGTAGATGTATATATTGGGAAGACTGGCTAGACAGGGAGGCTGCTGCAACAGTCAAAGCATAGAATTCAACAGATTGTTGAATAAAAGCTTCTTCAATAGCTTGGTCTAAGACTGAAACTAGACCTTGTAATTTGTCAAATTACTGTAAAGATTTAATATCGGGATCTATTTCAAGGACTTGAGTTTGAGATACATATGGTTGTAGTATGGCTTTGCCTATGAAAGTTTATTACAAAAGCCTCAGAATTTGATCTAAATAAACTTTTCTGGAAAGGAAAATCAAATTCTATGTCTTGTAAAGTTTCAAATTTCTCTGGGAGAGAATTAGACCTTGACAAAGGAATATTCTCAGGGAGAGAATTGGATCTAGATAGAGGACTATTACTTCCTTGAATCTCGGTCATCTACAATTTCAGCAAGGTTGGGATCAGGGTGAGATCTAGTGTAAATTATTTTGAGAGCCAGGGTTATGAAAAATCAGCACACAAAAATCAAAAGCAGAATCAACGATACAATAGATATCTACAAAATAACAATCTTAGATCATGTATTTCATAATGATACAACAATTGGTTACTGAAATACTGATTTTAAACCAGGGAATAATAATGTTTTGGATTAAAATGTATTCCTTCCCAGTTGGGTTGCCACTATGTTATTGTTCTGTATTTTTGAGGTTGAAGGAGTAAATACATTGGACAACATCAAACCACTTTTGAAGCTGGGATCTAACCTTGCTAGCTTTAGAGAGGGATCTCTTTATGATTTAACCTGGTTTTTAAGTTGATCTTAGGCTAGTTATGAATATACTTGGTTGTTTGTTTGAATTTGGTTGATTGGTTTGGTTGATTGATCTGACCAAATTAATTTCTTTCCATTGGGATATGGAGTCAAATAAAACTGGATATTGCATCAATATGTCTGAAGAATAATCACATGGAAAGCTAGTTGCATTTACTGGATCCTTAAAGTGAATTATGAAATGGAGAAGAGGTGATTTTAGTAATGATCGAAAAGAATTTAAGAATTTTTCAATGAGACATTAGAAGAAAAACATACAAATTGTAAAAACAGTCCAAATAAGGTGTTCAATTAACAAATCTTATTTTTCACATTTCTTGTTTTAAAATTAGATTTTTAGATGATTATAATGCAAAGAAAAATGATGGAACAACTATTACAATAGGAAAAACATCCCGAGTAAATTGCAGCATAAGAATCC
This sequence comes from Pinus taeda, assembly GCA_000404065.3. Lineage (NCBI taxonomy): Eukaryota > Viridiplantae > Streptophyta > Pinopsida > Pinales > Pinaceae > Pinus > Pinus taeda. The sequence continues at coordinate 72,781 of APFE031368625.1, forward strand.
TGTGAAAGTCTTTGCATTATTGACGCTCCAACAACGTGGAAAAAGGTACAATGCTCAATAGAAAAAATACATTGATCAGGAACCGACCCTCAATACTTCAAATGAATGAAGTATTTAAACAATATTTCCATAAGATTACAATGAATGTCGCATTAACATGGAAATCTATTATTAACTACAAAATAATAGAATGACTAATGTACCCACAAAAGGTGAATGCGGTGAAGTGATATGGATGTCTAGCACTATTTGAGCGGAGAACAGTTGCTGAGTTGCCACGATTTGGGTGTTGCGCTGGATGTAGTTGATCTTGTTTTTAATGTTGAAATTCACATAGTTTATCCCACTGCTCTTCATCTGGGGTAGTGATTTTTGTTGCCTTGCGGTAAAACTCATATACCTCGGTATATTTAGCAAATGTAGGCCTTACCACGAAAAATATGCTTTATCTCATGCTGAATGAACATAATGTTACTGATAGCTTCGAAAAAAGCTCTCCCTGTCATAGGACCTTTAATGTGGGAAGACTTAGCAGTGTCCTTTGCAATGTCCGTAAGATTCTTCTTATAATATTCCCTGGTCATTAATTACAAATAAAGAAGGCATGCTCCTCTTTGTTAATACCTCTATTTTGGTGAAAAATCTGTTGACTGCTACTTCCAAACTGTGAATAAAACTATAATAGTGTAAAAATTCAAAAAATTAATATATTATTATCATATTTGTTGTGACGAACTATCTAGTGGAATATCCACTACAACTTACGATCATTATGATCTCTTATTAACTTAAAACAATCTTTTACTTAAAAATCTTTTTTCACAAGTACAATAACAAAATTATTAGAAATGAACCACTCATTTCCCATCTTAATATAATTTCTAAGTTTTCTAATAAATTGTTCCCTTCACCCATATATTTTTCCATATTGATAAAAGACTATTCACATTTATTATTGTTTTAATACTTGTAAATGGACCACCCCAATTATAGTATCGATTACTAACGAGTCTAGATCCATCTTAACTTTGAATCTACCAAGTGCCAAAAGGGATCATATCTACCTCATATCTCTCTTTATAAAGTTGATGTAAAATTACGGTGAAATTAAAGTGTTTTATTTATGGCCCACATTATTTTTTTTGCTATTATTATTTTTTAATTTGTTAATGTAGGTATTATTTAATTATTTTTATATGTAACATTACCTAACAACAACTCCCCCATTCTAGGCTATAAAGCGCTTCTCAACGCAAAGATACTATGGAGAGATTGCATTTATTGATCCGCCGTCATCATAAAATCACATGATTTAATTTGTTAACATAAGAATCTATTTTTTTTACATAAATTTAGATAAATATATTTTTACTCTAAAAGATGTTTGTACTTCAAGAGATTTAATCCCTCTTAGCACTTGGTAGATCCAAAATTAAGGTGGATCTAAGTGGTTCAGTAATTAATTATAATTATATTTATTTATTTATTTTTGTTTTCCTTTTATGTAAATTTATGAAGTCACACAACAAGACATGATTAGACATGACAACATCTCTTCCATACTGGGTTGGAGAGAACCTCTAGGTGCAATAGATTTAGATAAATTTGTATGGTTGATTTGTATAATTTAAATGTGTGTGTGTGTGTGTGTGAGCTTTTTTTAAGATGGTGAGTTTATTTGTACAATAAAAAAATAATTAATAAAAAAATTATGATTTTTTTAAAAATCATATTTACGTTAATAGGTTTGTTTATTTTAGAATATGGTTTTTTGAAATTTTAATTTAATTATCAGTAATTATTAAAGACACAATTTAATTAATAGATAAAATCACTGTTTTGTTCAGAATTCAACAATACAATTTCTAGCAAGATTGTGATATCTTGTTGTCTAAAATACACTTTTGAATGCATAAATGGATTCAACAACCTAAAATATCTCTAAGGCATTAACTTAAATTTATGAATACAATTTCTAGCAAGATTGTGATTTTTTGTTGTCTCCTCTTACGAGATCTTGGG